>CACRXK020004526.1:21194-31301 GCA_902702795.2 Paramuricea clavata | reverse complement strand
GAGGACACTAATGATTGTGACATGCTAGAGGCTAGTTGCATTATGCCTGTATGTATAACATGTAGCAGTTCAGAGAATATGGTTGCATACAGCCCTTGTGGACATGTGGAGTGTTGCATGGCATGTGCCAAGGGTAACGTCACTTGTGGCGTATGCGACACACCGGTTGCTAACAAGCTAAAGACATATATTGCTACAGATGGATTCTCTGACGAGCTACTATGTCAAATATGTATGGATAACGAACTGTCTACAGTGTTTTCTCCATGCGGGCACATGTACTGTTGTAACGAGTGTGCATCGAAATTGAACTTTTGTCCATTGTGTAAAGGTTGGATCTTGTTCACCCAGAGAATACAGTTCCTTTGCCTCGATGTCCCTAAAAGCTAGCAGAGTAAAGTCTACTGGTGCATCAAAGATACTGAAAACAAGCATTCGAACTGTAAACAGTGTATAGTCTACTAGATTAAAGATGTGTAACTAGTAGTTATAGATATTTTTGTCGAGTGACAGATATAATGTACATGAAAAATTTAAAGTATTAACAAATGTAGAATATAAATTATAGAAAGTTATGTACAGCAGATTATGTATGTAGTGTCACTAAGCATAGTTTGTGTGATATGGTATTGTGAAATATGTAAAGTTCAAATTGTACCAGCTGATTTTACTCTACTGGGTATGTCATTGGTTTTTGTATGAACTATGTGAAAACGGTGGTCCAGTGTAGCTAACATTTTACAATAAGCTACCATGGACCACTATGTTTGAGCTATCTTTTTCATGTAGTTCAGACACAGACCACAACATCTTATTGTCGAATACTACCTACACTGAACTCCAGATTTATTTTTAATGGATCTGTAGCCCCATGGTGTAATTTGCATATAATGCACACACCTAATCCCCTGCCCCTAACAACAATTTGGACTTAACATATCTGTGTTTATGTGTAACAAATAACTTGATGACAGAAAATGACATTAGATCTAAGCATTAGAAAAAAAAAAAAAACAGAAATTGGAATATTTAATATTTCTGTTTCAAAATTAATGTACTGATGTTAATGTACTGATGTTGATGAATGTACTATAATATTTATAGAGATGATTGTAAGAATATTTTGTGTATTGTATTTTAGAGGGAAATATTATAATGCACTGTTGTATTTTAAAATAAACAGATGAAATTTTGATATGGTATGTATTTTGTTATATTCCTCGCATATTTGACACATAAACCTTGTAGGAGACAAATTGCTTCAATGTTTACAAATGTTTCTTAGAACTCAAGAATTGATACACCCTTTCCGGAAAGTATGTCATCTTGGGTATAGAGCCTCGTTTTTGTGATAGAGACGTTGGATTTTAACCAATATTATACCTCAAATTTAAGAAAGGGTTAGCACTATTTTCCATCCAGCAAACTGACCTGACGTCATTTTCGGAAGATAGAAGAGGTGTTAAATGGCTATGTAACTAACCCAAACCATATGCCCAAACCCTACCCCTACTCTAACCCCTAACCCTAATCGAATTAATAAAAAAATAAAAAATAAACGACTTTAGAAAATCGATAGGGCGGTTTGCTGGATGGAAAAAAGTGCTAACCCTTAGAAAGTGCCCAGTCAGAAAGCTAAGTTTGTGCCACGTGAGCATGAAATTTATCATCGAATCACGCCTTACGTACGTCATTGTATTTGACGACTGACGTAGCCGGTGATTTCAATCATATCACATCGGGTGATGTTTCACGTAAACCGCGCGCGGCGATCACGCGAACAGGATGGCCGACAAAATATACTAAGGAAAGAACTTCAAACAAAGCTATTTTTTTTAAATTATGAAGCACATTTTGAAAAATGTTATCATCAACATTCCAAACGATATGTGATTCGAAAGAGAAGTGACAAATACTTGCGTTAATAAAAAACAACATCATCCTATTCACGTAGGTATGTGGCAAGTTTTATATTCCTAACTTCGAGGCTTTTAATTTTCGGTATAATCTATCATTTATAGACTCTCCGCTCCGGGGATTCGGCGAAATATTACCCTCCGTGATGATACTTCCCTCGGGGCGAAGCCCATCATCACTTTGGGTAATATTTCCCGAATCCCCCTCGCTCCAGGTCGTCTATAAATGATGAATGTCACATATACGAAAACGAGGCTCAGGATCTTTAGCCAAGGTGACGTAACAAAGGGTGTAATCTTGTTAGATCACAAATACTCGTCTGTCAGAACATAGTTAGTAGAAAATAAACATGGTTTGGAAGCTTGACAAAAGTCATTGTTCTATGTTTTTGTCCAAGTTTATGGAAATTTGTGCACTCAGATTCTGTATGATGAGGCGATTACCCAATAAAAAGCTTAGTTTCAATCGCTGAACCCTAAACGGCCCTGATCAAACGAGAACGCAAGTCATCGCAAGTTTTAACTTGCACTTGCTTGCGTCTCGTTTGACCACCAACTTGCGTTGACTTGCGTTAACTTGTGAATGATTTGAGCTGGTTCATCGCAAGCTTTTTTAAACTTGCGAGCACTTGCGATACGTTTGATCAGGAAGTGCAAGTTCAGACAAGTTTTTTGAGACCAGTTTCCATAGAAATCAAAGTAAAACCATATTCCCTAGTCCCCTGCTCTCTCACGATGTTATAAAAATGACCTTTTTCTTCGTTTAATCCATTCTCTTGTTTTTCCACGTTTCATGCAAGTAGAGAAAATAACACAGTGTTGTTGGCAGCTTTCGCTTCATCTTGCGTATCGTTTGATCCGGGTCCCATCGCAATCCAGGGCAAGTTTACTTGCGATGACTTGCGTTCTCGTTTGATCAGGGCTTAATATTTGAATATTAATAAACGCAAGACAAAAGATGTGTGCACTCGGAATTACATTTCAACATCAGTTGAAGTTTGAATGGGAAATCCTTTGAAGTTTACCGGCCTTCCTAACCATGTTTATTTCTACTACAGGTAAACTACGTGAAGCGTTCCTCTTTTGACTTCGTAACTCATTTGGAATTTTCCTCATTAGCTTTGCAAATTTGAAGAACTCTTTGCAAATCCCTTGAGGGAATTTGCAACGTTCCTATCGGCTGTTGCAATATTCCAAACTTCATTTTAAATTTTCCTAACTTCCTGTTTTAATTTCCTAACTTCCTGTTATGTTCTGTGCGTTGTTATTGGTCGATTATTTTTGTTAGCCAATTGCAACACCCAGAACAGAACAGGAAGTTAGGAACTTGTTACAGGAAGTTAAGAACTTCTAACAGGAACTGAGGAAAATTTTATTGGCTTTTAGCAACATTGCAAATTTCCTCAAGGGAGTTTTTTAAATTGCAAAAGTAATGAGGAAAATTGCAATCAATTTAGAAACTCAAAAGAGGAACGCTTCACGTAGTTTACCTGTAACTATGGTCAGAACTACAGGTGTTTGTGCCTACTGTACCACTTGTGCCCCTGTGAATTCACATCTCGCTGGTTGGTGATTATACATTCAATACAACACAATTTCTCGGCTTGTAAACATTAAGATATAAGTTCAGTAGTACCCGTTAAATCTGGTAGAAAACTGTCAGGTCAATTACTATAGAAAATTGTTATTGCAGGCAGTATAATTACTGTACTCTATCAATGGAAAAATTACTAAAATTTAGGGCCCTGACGGAGTATGCGCAGTGATACCTTAGCATGGTATATGTATTCAAAGTTCACTGAGACCAGCTGTTTTTCTGGCTTTCTGTAGAAGAGCACGGGACATAAATTGTTTACGAGAAAGTGATCGCACGTGCTAAAAAAACAAAACAAAAGAAAAACACTTTAGTTTCTTGTCAGTAATAACTAGTAAATAACTTGGTAGATTTACACCAATTCGGTTTTCACACAGCTGTATCTATTTAAAGTGCCTATGACACGAAATTTCACCCCAAATGTTCGGCATGGTTGCATTGTAAAGATCACTTAAAATGACTTAATAATTTCTTTTCTAGAATTTTGGTAACTTGCTCCCTTTTCAAGATATTCAACTTTGTTTCATATACAAATATCACCGATGTGATCACATCACATAATGAGATTTCAAAAAGGTATAGTTTTCTTGAGGAAAAAATTGCCCTTGTATATGTATTAATTTCATAACTGGTAATTAACCCTCTGTATTTGTTGGAAAAATATTTTATCAAGGTAAAATATTGCGTTTTCAAAATGTCATTATGCGATGTGATGTCACACCGGTGATATTTGCATATGAAACAAAGTTGAATATCTTGCAAAGGAAGCAAGTTACCAAAATTCTATAAAAGAAATTATTAAGTCATTTTAAGTTATCTTTACAATGCAATCATAAACATTTGGGGTGAAATTTCGTGTCATAGGCACTTTTTAACATTGAAAAGGTGTATTTTAATACCAAAATGAGTGTAAGTAAACACTAGATCGGTATCCACACAGCTGCAAGAATTTACACCGATTTCGGTGTTATGGTAACACTGCCAGATTTACAATGTAGAGTGAGTCCTGGGTGTATTCAATAGGGATCAAATTTTATGGTACCTTCAAAAAGACATCTAACTCGATTTTTTCTCGTCGCAAAGCTTCGCCTAGGTAATACATTGTGTCATCCAATGAATTTTCTTCAGCGTATAATTCCAAAATTCTAAAAAATAAACAAAAAATTAAATTATGTAGGTACAGTCAGTCGGGTGTAGCTACTAATCATCCTTACTTGCTGGGTGCTGAATTGTGGGAAGCAACTCAACTAGCCTGTGTACAGACTGTGTTATGTATTATTATTATATGGCAGGCATCACTTCCGGTGAAATGGTGGACTGTGATTGGCTGAGAAGCACTTTCAGCGGTCTATTATTCCCCCGTAATGACCGGCAGTCCTCGAAATTTGCACCCACAAAAGCCATGTATAATGAATTATCAATACAGTAAGTTCATCAATTAATAAACAGATATAATCAATTGATCAATAACTTACTGATTATATAAAGGTGTAGTAGGGACAACGGCTTCGTCGATGTTCATTTTATCAGATTGTTGCTGTAATGTGGCAACTGTTTCCTCAATTTCTTTGTTTTTCTGTGTCAATATTTCAATGTCCTTGGAAACTTCGGCCTGAAATACGATGTAATACGGTATGAGACACAGTGGTCAGGGCAAATGTCTTTTATCTCTATATGACTGCGGTCTGTGATGTACACTTGTCTGATTATAATTTTACTTCGTAGTCAGAAGATTCCTTCCACTGAAGCCTGGCTTGACTAAACAACACACATTCTCAAATCACTCTGGTTCCTGGTGGAAGAACAGTTTAGAACTGATAGAGTTATCCAGACGTTAGTTTAGTTTAGGTTTCCTCCTGTAGTAACACTGGATCAATAGGAGATGATCCTTACTGGACCTCTAGGAAGAACAGTTTAGAACTGATAGAGCTATCCAGTATAAATAAAGTTAGTTTAGTTTAGGTTTCCTCCTGTAGTAACACTGGATCAATACGAGATGATCTTTACTGGACCTCTAAAGAGAACAATTTAGAACTGATAGAGCTATCCTGTATAAATAAAGTTAGTTTAGTTTAGGTTTCCTCCTGTAGTAACACTGGATGGATAAGAGATGATCCTTACTGGACCTCTAGGAAGAACAGTTTAGAACTGATAGAGCTATCCAGTATCAATAAAGTTAGTTTAGTTTAGGTTTCCACCTGTAGTAACACTGGATCAATAAGAGATAATCCTTACTGAACCTCTAGGAAGAACAGTTTAAAACTGATAAAGCTATCCAGTGTCAACAAAGTTAGTTTAGTTTAGGTTTCCTCCTGTAGTAACACCAGTAAACACAAAGTTCTAGGAAGATGTTCTGCGACTGGTTGATTATGACAATGACAAAAGACGTAATTGGCTTACATAAACAAAAGGAATATTGTTCTTGCTTCGTTCTTTAGAAAATCCATTCAACAGCTTATTCTTTTGTCATTGTCATAATCAACCAATCACAGAACATCTTCCTATAGAGCTTCGTGCCGACCCAGTAACACTGGATCAATAAGAGATAATCCTTACTGGAGAGAACAATTTAGAACTGATAAAGCTATCCAGTATAAATAAAGTTAGTAGACAAATATTTACTTCTTCAGCTTCAATCTGTTGTATCATATTCTCCAACTTTTTTCTTCCTTCAGTCAGATTATACTCCGTTTTTTTCAGTGTCTCCATCTCTTGCTAAAGAAACCAAAGAAGAAACATTCACATCAATGTCTAATATCGAGATTTTGTTGGCATCACACTCGATTTAATAATAGTTGAAGGGTAATGTAGATGGAAATTATTGAGTGGAAATTTATGTACTAGATAAAACATGAGCAGCCGATCTGTATTCCATGAGCAGCCGATCTGTATTCTAACCTGAACTTAGAGTACCCACCGGCAGGATCGAGCCTATAACCAACTGAGCTCATAGATATCTTATATACACTAGATAGTGCTTCTAATTATTCTGCATTTCAAAAATTGAAGCCACGATTGCAGACTCAGGATATTCCCATGAAATGAGAGACTTGTATGTTTTCTATTTCTTAAACAGGGAACTTAAACATGAAGTTAAACCTATTCCAAATACATTTCCAAACTATTCAAATGATGAAAGTTATTGTTGTTTTTTAAACGTTTATTAGCGAGTGGGAAACTCCAACATGGCCGCCATCTATTCAAATGGGGGTTACAGCTGGAATATTCTTGGCTTCAATTTTACTAAAAGAGATGCGCTATCTACTGTATATAAGATATCTATGACTGAGCTACAGAAGCCAGTTATTGAGTTCTAACCACAAATTCATGTATATATACTAGGGTACTACCATGTTTAGGTTATGAGTAAATATCAAGATTTTGTTGCCATCTCACTCCATTCAATATTGAATTCCATCTATCAAACCCTTCAACTATTATTGAATCGAGTGAGATACCAACAAAACCTCGATATTTACCCATAACCTAAACATGGTAGTACCCTATATATAAACCTGAAATTGTGGTTAGAGCTCAACAACTGGCTGCAGGTTTGATTCCTGCCCGGGACCTGTTGTTGTATTTTTCGCAGGTGTTCCTGGTTAGGTCTAATAAATGTATATAAATTTCCACTCGATAATTTCCATCGACAAGACTCTTCAATATCAATGTCTAACCCAATTACTGCCAAAAGTGTTGAATATGTATCAGTAGCTCTGCGATCAGTACACTCTGATTTGTATACACACAAAAAAGACAAGGTGTCAGTCAAGACAACTGTGACATTGTCTGATTTATACTAGAGATGGATGCAGGGTTTTTTCAGGATTTTTCCTTTCGTTTTTGCAGAGAAGATTGAGTTTAGCTGAACAGCTGGGGTGGCTGCCCCCTCCCCCTACTGGGGGATGGCACTTGTACTCAATAAATGTAGTTGAGACAGAATGTGTTAAAGCAGGGGCACTAAGGGACACTATAAACTGGTTAAAGATGGCAAATGCATAGTTTTTCTTGTGTTGTGAGATGAATTCCAGCCATTTTTTTCTTAATTGTCGGGTTTCCAACTGAAAACTAATTTCCACACGTCACGAATTTAACTCAACAATTTTATTTTTACTGCACTGAAACTTTGGTGAGAAGATTGAGTTTCAAAACTCAATTCAAGATTGAGTTTTTGGGGCCGTTTAACGGCCCTAAAAAATCCCTGAAAAAACCCCTGGGATGATCAGTCTGGACAAACTTAGTCAAAGAAAAGATAAAGCCTCAAATGTGGGGTCCAGTGTAGGAATTAATACAAACTACTCTTGTCATGTACTTCCAAAAATCGTTGCCAGGGGGGGGGCTGGCTCTGTGCTTCTATGGTTTTGGCAAACAAAAGACGGTCTTGACGTGAGATAAACATTTAACAACATTTCTTGAACACGAGCGATCAAACTTGTCAAGGGAAACTTGTTGACAGTACACTGTACACACGAGAAAGTAAACTTGTCAAGGAAAACTTGTCACCGAAAACGTGCTGGTCTGTATGGGCTTTATTTTACCTGGCCTTGGGTAAAAACTTCATTCAACCTCCTCCTGATCTTATCTTCAACTCCACTTTGAAGACTTGCTCTCAACATATCAGGGGAGATTTTAAAACTGCTCTGTGTAGTACGAGACAGTTCAGACGCAGTTGTAGTTGGTGGGTAGTTCTGGGTGCTTGGGTAAGAGGGGCTGTTAGATTGGGGCATCGCAGGCATGCGGATACCACCTTGAGGGGGATAGGGTTGACTAGGTTGGGGTGGTCTTGAAGTTGGGGGTAGTCTTGAAGGAGGTGGGGGTCTTGATGGGGGCTGGGATCGACCAGTTGCTGGGGGTAGGGTTGGTGTTGTAGTTGGGTAGGGGGGGTTGGGTTGGGTGGGGCCTAGAAAATGTAAGTAGGTGTGGATTATTGTGTGATTAATGTTTCCCAAACTATTACATATTCATGAGCACAAACACAATGGAAATAAGCATGCCATTTTTGCAAAGTGGAAATAGTGTTGGAACCTGGGAACCTAGTTCCCAGAAATTATTTGGGATATTCTATATTTTTGCAGAAATTTTGACAGATAATTTTTTAAATTTGACAGCTAATTGTGAAAATTACCCTGATTGAATATCTGAACTACTAAATATCTGATTATTGAAATGATTGAATACCCACTTCGTCTACTAACTCAATATCTAAATTAGAGTGAAACAGATTTTTCAAAAATATTCATAACTACTATAATCTTGTAACTACTATGAATACTTCACGATTTATTTTGTGTGCCTTATCTGTCATAAAGACATACTGCCTCACACCACAACACATATTAATGAACATTATTACGTTCATTAATGGCATGTAAGGCAAAGAAGACAGTCACAAATGACAGTTTTCTTGATACCGATAAAATATACGTCCATAAAGTCAACTGTTGTATTAATTTTTCTTTTCTGCAACCAATAGAAAGATTGTTACCTATACTGTAGGCATGAGCTCAGAAATGCAATTAAAAGTGCATTCATCTTAATAGTGCAATAGTGTATAAATGTATAGACTGGAGAATATTGTAACAAATCAGGGTGTTAGCCAGAAGTAAAAAAAAATCCGCGTTTACCTGAAATTGGGAAATTTATTTTAACCTGAAGCCGGGCATTTCTTTGTGGGTCTGGGGGCATGCGGTTGCCCCCTCTCGATTTTTAAATTTCGGGAGTAATTTCCGCATTTTGGGAGTAATTTTGAGCAAATGTAGTTATAAACATGTTTTTAATGGCGTATTAACAACATTGAATTTCTATAACTATTTTTTGGCTGACCCAAATTGGGAAATTGCGACCTCAAGGTAATTGGGAAAACCGCGTTTAACGCGGAATTTTTGACTGTAGCTAACACCCTGCAAATGTTGTATGGCAAATGCATTTTTAGCCGGAACACCTAATTTTCAAAATTTTCTGGGGAGCATGGATCCCCCTGGTAGTGCCCACTAGTAGTGCTACTTTTTAGCATCACTCTCTTGCGGTCCCAGAAAGTAAAATATTTTTCCACCCCTGCTGTGAAGTGTGGTGTTATCGATAGAAACAAAAATATTATGTTGTCAATAGACTGCCTAAAGATCCTAATACGTGTTTAAAGCCTGGTTTACAACTAGTAATTTTGTGTTTCTGATGGATGCAAATACTCGCACATTCATTCGATCACAATGGCCAGGAGAAGAAAGATCGCCGACAGAATGGACCATTTGCATTATAGACTAAATTTTGATTTAGACGAAAATTTCATCACAGCTTGAAAGAGCATCACAAAATTAGTAATATTCCAAAGTTTCGTTGCGAAATGTTGTAAAAGGCGGATAATATAGCCTTGCGAAATTTGCAATTTTCAGTCATTTTGTATTACAAACGGGGAATTGATGCCCCAACACCCGATTGGGCTGTCAATTTCCCGTGCGTAATACAAAATGACTGAAAATTGCAAACTTCGCAAGGCTATATTATCCGCATTTTACAACATTTCGCAACGAAACTTTGGAATATTACTAACTTTGTGATGCTCTTTCAAGCTGTGATGAAATTTTTGTCTAGATCAAAATT
>CACRXK020004526.1:0-12173 GCA_902702795.2 Paramuricea clavata | reverse complement strand
CTATTTACAAAAGAAGGATGATAAAGCAACATGTAATACATTTTATATTTAACATTTAGTATGTTATAACGGCTTCATCAATGTTCATTTATCAGATTATTGTTGTAATATGGCAATTGTTTCTTCAATTTCTTTGTTTTTCTGTGTTAATATCTCAATGTCTTTGGATACTTCAGCCTGAAATACGATGTAATACGGAATAACACAGCAGTTAGTGCATGTCTTTTATCTCTACACGACTGTGATCTGTAATGTACAGTTGTCTCATTATAATTTTACTAATTTGCAGTGAGAAGATTGACTAAATAACAAATCTCCAAATACTCTGGCTCCTGGTGGAAGACCAGTTAAGAACTGATAGAGTTATCCAGACGTATAGATAAAACTAAAGTTAAGGTTTCCTCCTGTAGTAACACTGGATCAATACGAGATGATCCTTATTGGACCTCTACGGAGAATAGTTTAGAACTGACAGAGCTATCCAGTATAAATAAAGTTAGTTTAGTTTAGGTTTCCTCCTGTAGTAACACTGGATCAATAAGAGATGATCCTTACTGGACCTCTAGGGAGAACAGTTTAGAACTGATAGAGCTATCCAGTATAAATAAAGTTAGTTTAGTTTAGGTTTCCTCCTGTAGTAACACTGGATCAATAAGAGATAATCCTTACTGGAACTCTAAAGAGAACAGTTTAGAACTGATAGAGCTATCCAGTATAAATAAAGTTAGTTTAGTTTAGGTTTCCTCCTGCGGTAACACAAGATCAATAAGAGATAATCCTTACTGGAACTCTAAAGAGAACAGTTTAGAACTGATAGAGCTATCCAGTATAAATAAAGTTAGTTTAGTTTAGGTTTCCTCCCGCGGTAACACAAGATCAATAAGAGATAATCCTTACTGGAACTCTAAAGAGAACAGTTTAGAACTGATAGATCTATCCAGTATAAATAAAGTTAGTTTAGTTTAGGTTTCCTCCCGCGGTAACACAAGATCAATAAGAGATAATCCTTACTGGAACTCTAAAGAGAACAGTTTAGAACTGATAGAGCTATCCAGTATAAATAAAGTTAGTAGACATTTACTTCTTCAGCTTCAATCTTTTGCATCATATTTTGCAATTTTCTTCTTTCCTCAGTTAGATCACGCTGCTTTTTTTGCAGTGGCTCCATTTCTGCCTAAAGATGCAACGAAATCAAAGAAGAAGCATTCACATCAATGTCTAACCCAATTACTGCCATGAAAGGTAGTGATATCTATCAGGTCTCTGCAATCAGTAAGGGGGGGGGGGGCATTTGATTTTTGAGGGGGGGAGGGTTGGAAGATTTCGAAAAAAAATTTCCTGCAATCGAAGGAGAAAGAAAAAAAATCATGCAGCATACAATCGAGAAAAAAAAATCATGCAAAAGAGAGCGCTCAAAAAAAATTTCTACATGTTAATCTACTGACGTTGGCAAAATTGTTTCCCCTCCTGAGAAAATCTGGGCTTAAGATATGTACAAGTTTATAAGTTATTTATACATATCTAATATGCATGGTAGAAAAAGTATTTTTGGATGGTTGAGTCTGTGTGCGTTTTTTGATAACATAGCTACACGGGATGCAAGTTGAACGGACTGTATATATACGATGATTTTAATGCGAAAATGCCAGTTTAGAGTCTAGATAGCATTTCCGAGGTTCAAATTTTAAAATGTTCTCGGGCATGCCCCCGAACCCCCCAAGGTTACAGGTAATTCATATACTGTACCTCCCCCATTTTCGAGTACTCTACTCTATCCCAGCATGTTTTAGGTTTTGGTGCAGTTATACATTTTTTGTAAGTAAACCTGCACGCTTTAGTGTGGGGAACATAACCATATAAAATAAAGCCCAGTGAAAATTCCTTGGCCCCTCTTGGAATTCAGTTCATGGCCTCTTCTGACTGATAACCCCGGCTACGTCTCTATTATGAGGGGCAAAAAAATATCCTGCCGCGAAATATATTGGGAAAAAATATCTTGCGCTGCACTTTTACAGGAAAAAATATCTGTCTTATTCCCCTGGGCGGAAAAAAATCTTGCACAGTCTGAATCTTCCACCCCCCCCCCACACCCACCCCCCACCCCCTCCCTCAAAAATCAAATGGTCCGCTCCTAAAGACCGTTTTGTATACACACGAAAAAGACAAGATGTCAGTCAAGACAGCTGTCACATTGTTTGATTTATACAAAAAACGGATGATCCGTCTGGACAAACGCAACTTAGTCAAAGAAAAGATAAAGCCTCAAATGTGGTGGTCCAGTGTAGGTGGTTATAAACAACATGCTCGAGGGATCACATAGTTAATACAAACTTTTTTTGTTCTATACTTCTATACTTCCAAAAATATTCGCCAGGGGGGCGGGGTGGCTCTATGCTTCTATGGTTTTGCCAAACAAAATCTCGACGCGAGATAAATGTTTAATAACATTCCTTAAACACGAGCAACCAAACTTGTCAAGGGAAACTTATTGACAGTACACACGAGAAAGTAAACTTGTCAAGGGAAACTTATTGACAGTACACACGAGAAAGTAAACTTGTCAAGGGAAACTTATTGACAGTACACACGAGAAAGTAAACTTGTCAAGGGAAACTTGTTGACAGTACACACGAAAAAAGTAAACTTGTCAAGGGAAACTTGTCACCGAAAACTTGATAGTCTGTATCACTGTATGGGCTTTATTTTACCTGGTTTTGGGCAAGATCTTCATTCAACCTCCTCCTGATATTATCTTGAACTCCACTTTTAAGACTTGCCTTCAACATATCAGGGGAGATTTCAAAACTGCTCTGTGTATCACGAGACAGTTCAGACGCAGCTGTAGAAAATGTAAGTAGGTATGGGTTATTGTGTAATAAATGTTTCTCAAACTCATTACATATATATTCATGAGCACAAACACAATGGTTCCCAGAAAATATTTGTGATCTACATTTTTGCAGAAATTTTCACAGACAATTTTTAAATTTGTTAGCTATATAATTGTGAAAATTACTCTGATTGAATATCTAAATTACTAAATGCCTGATCACTGAAATGATTGAATACCCACTTCGTCTACTAACTCAATACCTAAAATACAGTGGAACAGTTTTTTCAAAAATTCCAATTTTTGTGTTCAATTTTTCTTTAAACACTGGTTCGTTTTCATATCATGCACTCGAAGTTGGCAGTTATAGTGATTTTAAAACACATCAAAGTATATTAAAAATGCTTGATCATTTGCTAATTTTTCAACACACTTTTTAATATTGGAATTCACTTTAATAAGCTAGGATTTACATTTTCTCGCACGGGCAACGCGTCGGGTCAAATTTAATCGCCGACGCAACTCACGCAAGAGAACAGAAGTCGCAACACGTGCAATGATTTTCTAGTCTGGTAAGAGAAATGCAAAGCCAGAGTTTTACAAATCGAGGCTAAATTCATGATTTCTTGACAAAATTTAGCGCTAGTAATTTTAGACACAAGTTTAAAAGTTTGATTACTGTGAAGTGTGGTGTTATCAATAGAAACCAAAATATTATGTTGTCAATAGACTGCCTAAATTAAAGGCACAGTTCAGCCTTTTGAACGATGGTTTTTAAGGCGCATTTCAGCCCTTTTAATTGAAAAAACTAACTAGGAAAATCAATTAAGTATAATTCAAAATCAGTAAACTCGATGTTTTTAACAATAAAAATGTTTTAAAATGTTAAAAACATTGAGTTTGGTGATCTTGAATTATGCTTAATTGATTTTCCTAGTTAGTTTTTTCAATTAAGAGCTGAAATGCGCCTTAAAAACCATCGTTCAAAAGGCTGAACTGTGCCTTTGAGATCCTAATATGTTTAAAGATGTTAGAGGCGAAACCACGATTATTGATAATAGTGTTCAAACGCTCTCTGGCTTGAAATATTTATTTATTTTACGACCTTAATTTCGATTGCCACTCTGCAGTCTTCAACGGGTAGTTTACACACTATTGATCGTTTGCAATCGACGCCATCTTGGTTGATTTTCGTGCAACTAAAAATCTATATTCTTCATTCTTTGTCGCATTGTGAAAGAAATCGTAAACTATCCACACTACAGTAACATGTTTTCAAAACAAATCGAAAATATTAAAGTAACTCAACTATTTCGATGTAAACGGCTGGACAAAACTTTAAAATCAACCAAGATGGCACGTAGTTACGTCATATGCAAGCAAAGAATTGTCCTAATATGTGTTTAAAGTTTGTTCGTTCACTGCAACCAGGTATATCAATCATGTTTCGCTCGCTACTCTGGTTTAAATAATGATTACAAAGCTCAGTCGAATTGTAATCAAGACCCAACGTTTCGACACTCCAGTCTAGTGTCTTCATCAGGGGTGATCTAAAATTGCAATCGTGGCTTCTTAAATACCCACGGGATGACATCACCTGCCAATGAGATGCATATATTCCTCTGGCAAATAGGCACCGTCATCCCTATTCAAAGCATGATTACTCATATTTATATGCCACGCTTCTAGGAAAAGTCTTTGACCATAGCGATTGTTTGTGGCAATTACTTTAGAGTTTTCCCACGCAATCTCGTGTTTGGTGTAACATACATGTTCGGCTAAAGCTGATTTTCCCTTGTCTAAAGTTGAGACAGCCTTTTGACGTTCTTTTAGCCGTGTACCAAACTGGCGTTTAGACAGACCCAAATACTCTTTCTCGCAGTCACCGCATGGTATAGAATTTACAGCATGAGTTTTCTGATTTGTTTTAACAGTATCTTTTGGCTTTGCGAAAATATGACCTAAAGTCAAATAGGGTTTTAAGGCAACCTTAATATTACAATTACTTAAGATTCTCTTGATGGTTCTGTGACACCTTGAATGTATGGAACTATTGCATAACCCTTAACAGAGGTATCACCCTCGGAGTTATTTTGGTTCCTACAAACAGGTGATCTCAGGCAATCATTAAGAAAACGTTTTGGGTAATCGCTTACCCCTAAAATATTTAGAACATATTCACGTTCATTAGCTTGAGAATCACTGTTTGACGGCAAGGATTCAACTCTTTGAAGCAAAGTTCTTGAGATAAATGGACATTTAGCTTTTTTAGATTTGAATGTGCACTGAACTGTGGAAGGGAAGTTAGAGACTGATGTTTATCACAATTAAACCCCCACACACAGACAAATACTTGTCATACGACTCTCATCACCAAGTAAGCCATAAAAGATCCGTAGCAAGAACTTTGCTTCAAAGAGCTGAATCCTTGCCGTCAAACAGTGAGTCTCAAGCTAATGAACGTGAATATGTTCTAAATGTTTTAGGGGAAAACGATTACCCCCAAAATTGCCTGAGATCACCTATTTGTAGGAACCAAAATAACTCCGAGGATGATACCTATGTTAAGGGTTATGCAATAGTTCCATACATTCAAGGTGTCACAGAACCAATCAAGAGAATCTTAAGTTATTGTAATATTAAGGTTGCCTTAAAACCCTATTTGACTTTAGGCCATATTTTCGCAAAGCCAAAAGATCCTGTTAAAACAAATCAGAAAACTCATGCTGTATATTCTATACCATGCGGTACGTGACTGCGAGGAAGAGTATTTGGGTCAGTCTAAACGCCAGTTTGGTACACGGCTAAAAGGACATCAAAAGGCTGTTTCAACTTTAGACAAGGGAAATTCAGCTTCAGCCGAACATGTATGTTACACCAAACACGAGATTGCATGGGAAAACTCTAAAGTAATTACCACAAACAATCGCTATGGTCAAAGACTTTTCCTAGAAGCGTGGCATATAAATATGAGTAATCATGCTTTGAATAGGGATGACGGTGCCTATTTGCCAGAGGAATATATGCATCTCATTGGCAGGTGACATCATCCCTTGGGTATTTAAGAAGCCACGTTTGCAATTTTAGATCACCCCTGATGAAGACACTAGACTGGAGTGTCGAAACGTTGGGTCTTGATTACAATTCGACTGCATGGGCTTTGTAATCATTTATTTAACCCAGAGTAGCGAGCGAAACATGAAAAACTAGAAAATATCAAAATATTAACGGTTCAAGAAATTTGTGAACGCGATTGATCACACTCTGCCACTGGGTAATATCTTCATCAATTAAACTTTCCTGAATTCAATAGAGATTTTTAGCATAAGCACACTATTCTACATATGATAATGAGAAAGGAGATTACATATGATAATCAGAAAGAGTACAAGTAAAAATACCTAAGAGACGTACAGCAGAAGAAAAAAAAAGCCAGAAATAGTGGAGGACAAACATTTAATATATATTCGCTTTTCAACTAACAGAATCCATAAAACTCAACATTTTAAATGTTCGTTTAAATTACTTTCTAGTTCAAGTTGATTAATGTCATTCAGCGTCTCAAAATCATCTACAATTACCTATAGTGCATTCTTTCATGCCTCACGCATGTGCCTTGCTTTTGTGCAAAGCCAAATTTATAGTTTTTCAACAGGCGTACTTGTCATGAAAACATAGCCAAAGAAAATAGCTATATGCATGCCAATTTGGGACATGAATGCATTTAAAATACAATTATTCTAGGCTTCTACTAGCAATGCGCTTCGCATTGGGAACTGCATTGACCTTGCAAGCATGTTGTTATAATTATCATATCACATACTGTATGTAGTTGCAGACTTTAGTTTAAGATTCGCCGTTAACTTTGCTTAATGCGATAACACCATTATTTAATTTATTTTCTTTGCTTCTTGTAATCATTCCGTATTGAAATTCGCAATGGCAACCATTTGATGGTGACACAGAAGAGGAATCATCGGATGATTTATATGTATTTTCACAAGGTAGTTGTGATAAGTCTGCAATTATGTATTAGTAGTATTGGTAAAACCCGTTTTGCATGCATATAATGCTTTGCAAACCCAAGGCAAGGAGTAAAAATTCAAGAGTACTACCAGACTACTCCGAGACAAACCATCATCAACCGCATGTAGCGGATCCTTAATAAGATTATCCAAAATTAAAGGAAGCACGTGTCGGTGAAGCAGTACCGACGTCCATGTCTGCTGCAATACTGCAGTCTAAGATGAGATACGCTATAACGCAACCCGGAGGACCGTTATCACAACAAGATTAGCCAAGCCGATCTTGAGACAAGCCCAGAGCTGAAATGACGACAATGAACCTGTTGCTGCCCAGAGCAGGGAAATAGAACCGACGACAAAGAACCAAACAACGCAAGCTCGTGCGAGAGCATAGAAGCGGACAAGGCGCACACTAAAATGTGTAACAAGCCAATGAAAATGATGGTTAAACTTCATACCAATTTAAACGAATATAACACGAGTGACACTGATAAACTTTTGAGCAATTATAACAGTTTCGCTATTTAATTTTAGTATAGAGGATATTAACAAAATTGATGTGTTTTTACGAAAAGTAATTTAAACGAACATCTAAAATGTTGAGTTTTATGGATTTTGTTATATATTATTTGCACTATTTCTGGCCTTTGTTTTCTTCTGCTGCACGTCTCTTGGGTATTTTTACTTATACTCTTTCTGATTATCATATGTTATCTCCTTTCTCACTATCATATGTAGAATAGTGTGTTTATGTTGCTGAAAAATCTCTAATAGGTTATTAACATCGTCAACAATAGGTTAACAATAGGATTATATATAAACATGTTCTACTGTATTGTGTCAACGTGTCCGAAAGAAGTTTTACTACTTTAAATAGTACTTCGTACAGCTATTGAATTGGAAAGGCGATGAAAATTTAATTATAAACATAAAAAGTCTAAGTAAATACCCCCATCTGCTTTCATATCACAATATACTTTTAGTGGTGTACTGTCCAAGGCAATCCAATATTCCCCATTTGATAAGGATGTCCCTTTTGTTCGTTGAAGAATGTCTAAGCATGATTTTCCAGGATAGCTGTAGTCACCAACCTTTGACTGAATGCAACACTAAAACAAATATTCCTGATTAGTATAAATTGTGCATTGAAAATGAGCTTTCGCGCGTTCTGATTGGCTATAGTTAACTAGTAAACCTGAGGCATTATTTACAACCTGGGTAGTAAATAATGCTTTTCAAAAAGAATGATTTTCGGCAAATGTGGTTTCAAAATCGTCCCCAGAAAACGAAAGAAGCACTAAATATTGTATTTAACTTGAAAGGTAGGATTCCATTACTATTTTACTGTGTCAAACATATTCACGGACAATTAAAAACTTAGTTAAAACTCCGAAACATTCACTTCAAACAACTAGCAAAAACCGGAATGACTTTTGGGAAAAACCTTGCCGTGACATTCTTTAAAATCCATTTTATTTTGTATGCTATAGATTTCCCAATTTGTACGATACTACTTCTTTTGATATGTCATGTTTTCATTGTGCTGTATGGTGTTCTGACCGCTGTATTGTGTTTTCGAAACTTGTAAAGTAAAAAGTGTTATTAAAACTTTTATATTTCGAACAATATAGTTTTATATTCCATTTTACCAAATTCCTCAGCCATTTCCTGAAGAAATTAATGCTAACAGAAACTATTTTTAATTCTACGTCTGGTAAAATAAGTCATTCCGTTATTGTGTTTTTATTCCAAGCAGAATTTGAGAAAAACATCCAACTTTGTAATGAGCAATAATTTCACACAAGAAGCCATTTTGAAAGCGTGTGCGTACAAGAAACACTGCATGCAACACTATTAGTGAACAGGCCGAAAACAGTTTTATTTCTGAAATTTAATTGAACTGATATTCGGATATTTTGTTTTATTCATTAAAAATTTATACTAAAACAATTATTCGCCTCAGGCTCAGTGATTACGGTGAATATTCACCGGTAATCACTGAGCCTGAGGCGAATAATTGTTAATTATTAAACTACGCTATACTTCAAACCAATCATGGTTGATTTTATCATCACATTGTTTTTCCACCAATCAGGTCAGTTTGTTACAGATTTTTGCACTGTGATTACAGAAAATTGCACTGTGATTACAGAAAATTGCACTTTGATTACAGACAATTGCACTGTGATTACAGGAAATTGCACTGTTGTTTGGGATTTAATAATATACATAAAGATATTACTCGACTGTGATTGGTTGATTTCAGTGCAGTTAATCCCAAACAGCAGTGCAATTTTCTGTAATCATGCACAGTGCAATTTTTTGTAATGACAGTGCCATTTTCTGTAATCACAGTGCAAAAATCTGTAACAAACTGATCTGATTGGTGGAAAAACATTGTGATGATTAAATCAACCAATCAGTTTAAAGCAATTTAGTTTAAAGAAGTAACGGTCACAGATTGCTTCAAAACAAAACAAACATGGCGCCGCGCTACACAAAGTAAAAGTTGCCTTCGCGTGCAAAATATGGCTTTTATCTTTATTTTTAAATGGAAAAGTATTTACCTTAAACAAGACAAACAAAAATTACATAGTTGAGTGGAATTTTCAAGCCGCTAGCGTTGTATAATGTGATAACAAAGCCAGGAAAACTTTGCCAGTGGAATGTTCGCTATAATTATATAAACGCGTAAGTTAAAACTCACAACCCGTGAGTTTTTCAACCAAACATGTACACAGTCGAGTAATATTTTAATGTATATCATTATATATAACAAACAGTGTAATTATATTTCCTTAACATTCTGCTTAAAAACTAATAAAAAGGTCAAAATTTCCTCAGTTTAAGGCAATTTCCTTAAAAATGAGAGCCCTAGTTAAAATAAAATTTCCAACTGACGACGCGCTCGAAATGTGCTCGCTAAGCCTTCTGGGAGCCAATATTTAGCACCGCGATTGACTGAAAGCACTGACAATCTCAATCATGTGCAACCTAGCTCGCAACTGAGTCAGGAGGTTGAAACATGTGAACAACCCAGTGCAAATAAACATGTATTTCTGTTTTTATTCCATCTTTAAAATTCTGGCTGTCTTGTTATATATATATATATATATATATATATATATATATATATATATATATATATATATATATATATATATATATATATATATATATATATATATATTAAAGCATATACGACGCGATATAAGGTACATACATATTTTATGAATTTTAGTTCTGGAGACTAGACCTCCCAGCACACTCTCCCCAGGACATTCTGCTGAAAATAAATGACTATAAACTCAGTTTCAGGTCAATTAAATTTTGATAAAATGATTAATTAAATATAATTAAAATTAATTTTGAAAGTTTGAGTGGGTTCTGTTATCACCACACAAATTTGTTTCACTGCATATCTTTACTGTTTATCACTGCACACTTTCCTTTCATCACTTACACCAAAATGGCAGATTGCATTTATTTTTCGCACATGTTGGGGGGGGGAGAGGGTTGAGGACATATTTTACCAGCTAAATTTACCAGGAATTCAGTTAATATACCCCCTTCCCTGCAAAATGGCTTTAATCGCAGACCATCCCCTGGATTTTGGTATCTGATCACCCCTCCCCCCTGGATTTTCCATGGCCTTTTTTACACCCATCACCTGGATTTTTCATTGTCCTTAACCCCCTCCCTCTGTGCAATATAAATGCAATCTGCAAATCAGGTATGAATAAGTGTTATGACTTATGAGATAGTTTCCACTTTACACCAGATAGGTGTATTTTAACATGATCTTAAATTTGAAGCTTATAAACCACAAAAAGAGAGTATCATATTATGGAACAAAGTCAATTCAAACAATACTTGCCTTCACATGCACTACCCCAGCGGGCAAAATTACGTTTATCCAACGTTGAATCAACGTTGGAAATGACCAGACGTTGGATAGACGTTGAAAAAGGGTTGACTATGCAAATTGGATCGACGTTACTGTTTCGACGTTGAAACAACTTTGAAATTAGGTTGCCAATTTCGTCAACCATAATTCAACGTTGAATCAACGTTGAAAGAACGTTGAGATTGGTTCACAAATCGACTTCGTACATTTAACCATGAATGAACGTTGATTCAACGTGGCTGCTGTTGAACCAATGTTTGTAAAACAACGTCAGAGCAACGTAGACATTAGGTTGTCGACGTCGCAACCTTTTTTCTACCAAATTTAAACGTTGAAACAACGTCGTGTGCCCGGTGGGACGTTTATGATGAGTAGCTGATGGATCTACATAGCTCCTAGCTGCAATATTCTTAAATGTTAGTAATGTGGATATTCACTCAGCGTATGCAACGACCTATGCATATGGAGCAGACACCTCAATGTCTCTGATGCTAGAAACTCAAATTATTAACCTCCTGTAAATCCTTTATTAATTTCCTCTGGAGCTTTATTAGGTAATAATATTAGTATTTTTTAGGTAACTATATTCATGCCAATTGTTAAAACCCTACCTCTTTTCACTGTTCATTTCCATAAATATCCAGCCTACCAGCCCCAGCCCACCTAAACTTGGAGATTAATATGTGATTTATGGTGCTTCCTGAATGAATATATGCTCTACGTAGAAATTATGGCTGTGATATACAATTCAATGTTGAGATCTGTGCAGTGCAATTGTTACATATTTACAGGTAAACTACGTGAAGCGTTCCTCTTTTGTGTTCCTAACTCATTTGGAATTTTCTAAATTAGATTTGCAAATTTGAAAAACTCTTCACAAATCCCTTGAGGGCATTTGCAATTTTCCTGTCGGCCGTTGCAATATTCCAACGCAAAGAAAGTTCCTTTCAAATTTTCCTAACTTCCTTTTTAATTTCCTAACTTTCTGTTCTGTTCTGTTCTGTTCTGTTCTGTTCTGTTCTGTTCTGTTCTGTTCTGTTCTGTTCTGTTCTGTTCTGTTCTGTTCTGTTCTGTTCTGTTCTGTTCTGTTCTGTTCTGTTCTGTTCTGTTCTGTTCTGTTCTGTTCTGTTCTGTTCTGTTCTGTTCTGGTCTGCTCTGTTCTGTTCTGGTCTGCTCTGTTCTGTTCTGCTCTGTTCTGCTCTGCTCTGCTCTGCTCTGCTCTGTTCTGAGCGTTCTGATTGGTGAATTATTTTTGTTAGCCAATTGCAACGCACAGAACGGAAAGTTAGGAACGTCTAACAGGAACTGAGGAAAATTTATTTTGCTTTTGAACAATGCAAATTCCCTCAAGGGGTTTGCAAGGGAGTTTTTCAAATTTGCTAAGGTAATGACGAAAATTGCAATCAACGTA
>CACRXK020004525.1:0-31303 GCA_902702795.2 Paramuricea clavata | reverse complement strand
CAAAACTATCTACGGGCAGTTTTGAATCTGTCGCGAGGTGATGAAATTGACCATGGCAACAACTTTGTCTGTAGCTAATTATAGCCTTCCGGAGACAAATTCTTGATTTCTGATATTTGTACGT
Organism: Paramuricea clavata; assembly: GCA_902702795.2. NCBI lineage: Eukaryota > Metazoa > Cnidaria > Anthozoa > Malacalcyonacea > Plexauridae > Paramuricea > Paramuricea clavata. The sequence continues at coordinate 31,179 of CACRXK020004525.1, read as the reverse complement.
TTATCGACCAAATATTGAATATCTAACCCAAACACCATTTATAACTAGGTATTACCTAAGTTTGAGCAAAATATAAAAGAAATCTATTTTTCATCTATTGCCACTGTTTGCTCGATTTTTACGGACAGTCGCTCTTAATACATAAACTTCAGCTTTGATTTTCTCGGCTTAGACAATGCATGTTTATTTTTAAATTACTTCGCCAATGAACTCATAAGATGGGTCGTTTTATAAGTACGATAAAACATTCGCATCTCGCCTTCGGCTCGAGTTTGTATATCAGATAAAAAATCTCTAGTACTTATGTTCCGTTAGTATGTGTGGTAAAATTATATTTCTGGAAATGTAAACAGCATACTAAAGTAATCAATTAAAATTCTGTAGTATATACAGACTATAAAACATTAAAAGTATAATAATACAGACCAGGCATGCACGATAAAGGGTGGATGTGGGGCCTATATATGGACCCCTTATAGTGTGCACACCCCTTATAGTGCTTTCTGGTCAGTTGTCATATCAACTTTGCACTATCCTTGGGATCTCTGAGTTTTCAAAACTGCACAATTGCCCCATTTCTGGAATAAAATGGCTTCTTTCTCGAATGAAAGGCCTGTTCTAACGATTGACCATATCAATGTAGTTATAACTATTAGAATAGTATAAATAATTATGTCGGAAATATAGGTCGTATAGCAGCCTGGCCTCCATCAAATTGAGTGGTTAGAGGAAAAAAATTAATTGAAGATTTTGAGACCGTTAAAGAATTATACTTAGCTTCTATGTTACTGTAAATTGTTTTCCTGAAAAGAAAACCGAATTAGAAACAAATACTCAAGTTTGGTTTCGAGGGTCAAAAGTCGAGGTCGAGTGTCGAAAGTCGAGGTCGAGGGTCGACAATCGAGGACCGAAAATGGAAAATATTACTTTTTCTATTAAAGTGGCACTATCATTATTTTTTTTATAATCCAGAAATGTAACGTATTCTTGATATTCTAATCAAAATTCAAGGCAAAATTCTTTCATCTTCCTGACCTTTTTACGATTCTTATTTGCCAATTTTACAGCCACCATTAAACGCACGCAATTAAGCGAGAAGGCGTTTTGAAGAGGATGTGACGTCATTCACTCAACACGCCGAATGTTTTTGTATCTGCGAAGCAGATATATTGCCATCGTGCGCGTACCGGAAATTTGTAAGCGTGCTCATAGCCAATCAACGACAGCTTATAGATGAAATGACGTAATGATACTAATTTCAAAATGGCGGCTTACTAAAGGGTGAAACAAAAGGCGATTTGTGAATTTACGATTAAAATTATACATAAAATGCAGTTTAAAACAACGTCATTTTACTAGTCTGAATATGGCAATTGTCGATATAGTGCATTTTTGGCAAGCATTTGAAAGGTTTCATCATTTAATACGCAGTGGAAACGAAATGATTTGCAATTTTGGACAAGAAAATTATTGACTAATGGCATTGAGAATACTATTATGAAATTATGAAAGTAATGATTCTTCCACATGTTGCCGTTGTTGGTGTATATCGAGTTGTAAGTGTTGATGTTGATGTTTATGTACTTTTCAATTTAACATTTTCATTGGTGACTTAGTTAATATAAATTAGTTGAATGAAACCAATAGAAGGCTATATAATTTCGTAAGGTTACATAATTTCTTTATCAATGATTATAACTATAGACAATTGGTGTCTGCTTTCATTACAGACTTTGATAGATCATTTTCATACAAATTTAGCAGAGTCAGAAGTTAAGTCACACATATTGGAAACATTTCTCTTAAAGCACTTTATAGCAGTGTGTGCATTGAATAATTGCTTTCATTAAAGCAAAGGCAAAGTAATAGTGGCTGCATAAAGAGCAGAGATTCAGTTTTAGATTGGAATATCAATACTTATAGTAACAGTTGCAACCAGTCATAATTATTAACTATATATCCTGGATGGGGTGCTCCTTTCTTCATCCACCCTGATTTCTGCAACTGAATGTCATTGCCAAGAACACCAGTTAAGCAATTTATATCCCCCTTCACCTATCCCATACTATATTGTCTTATAATCAACAACAACCATATGTCATAATGGGATCTTATTTAATATAGCACACAATGTACAAAACTAACATAATATTCTGTTTAGTGGATTTTCTTCCACGACAAAATATTATTGCATGGATCTGGTATGCTGAATTATATCATTCTATTCAAGAACTATATGCATCGATTATACTTCTAATTTCCATACTTGTCATCATTTGTTGCTGATGAATGACTTTCAATATATGACCTATTTGATAATATTTACTAGGCATAAACAGTTGATTTGTGTGCCATGAACCCTGACTATGACATTTTCTAAAATGAAATAAATCAATTATAAACAGCAGAAATATTGATTTTATGTATCAATTATGGTATAAAAAGGCTTTCGAAACTCTGCAAATGTATATTGGCACCACCTGTTAACCTGACAACTTCTAAGCATCTACAACGTTCTCGCATGCCTGCTAAAGTTTATTATGAGTTATCAAGAAGATTTGGAACACGAAATGTTTTAACAAGAACACAGAGATGGATTTACTGGGGGGATGTGGGGTGTGCACCCCCCCCCCCCTTAGCCTTGGCCAGAGGGGGTGCGGGAGGGGTGTCCTATTTTTCATAATAAGCAAAAATTATTAGAAACAAAATGAGATACAGAAATTTGAGTAATAATATGATGATAGGCAAACTGTGAACAACAATTACAATTCAAATACTGTAGTCAAGCAAGACTTTGCAATAGTGAAGCAAGTTGATGGGTGGGTGGCACACATGACCGACACAACTCGGCACCAGAGCGGGCAGAGTACCCCCCCCCTTTATCAGATCATGCTGGATCCATCCCTGCAAGAACATTATAAAATTAAGATGATTCAACAAGAACATCATAAAATTGAATATCATCTTTGTGACGTTATGGCCGGAATTAGTTTCTGCAAGTTGAATATATATCAGCCATTTTATTTTTCTTTCATCTGACCTACTATAAATCTAACTTTATTTAACTGGTCAACTGTTAAACATCAGTCCCTTAAATTTTTTTACAAGCTATTGAGTGTTGATTGAAGCCTTGGCAAAAGTGAAATCACCATGAGCAGATACATGTACGCTTAGCGTACCTATTTTTATTGTATTTCACTGCTATTTCAACAATGATGTTTTCTGACAAAGGAGATTCAGAAACTTCAGAAAGTGAACATTTGCATGGGAGGAAAGCGAGCTCTGATGAAGAAACGTATACGGTAACTCAAATTCAAGCGAAAATAGTGATGAAAAGAAGAAATCAAACCTAGAATTGTTGTTTGTTGACAATAAATGGCTATCTTTGTTTGTTGTTGAAAACATGACCTTTGGCCTGCCTTTCGGTCACTATTAATAGTGTAACAACAGTTGATTGGCTTCCTTGTTTTTACAAACTTACTTTTGAAGTTGAAAGTAGGCCTTGTAAGTTATAGCTATAAATAATATTTCAACGCTTGCGTGTCTATTGGCCTATTTCGCTTTTCGCCTAATAGTATGAACGTTCCCCTCTCGAAAGAACATGGTTTGTTCACCATTTGGGCAATTCCCGTGACACACAACGAACTTTGTTTTGTTGGGGATTGCCTCCGTTGTTTCACCCAACAATTCACAAAAGTCCAAGATTGAATAATAAAGTTTAATAAAATCACAATTCACAGTCACTTCATCATAAGCTCGTCTTTACATCTATATTATTGTGTATATCACTTACTGTAATTTCCCTGTTGCTAATTCACTTAGGTTCTATTCACTCGCAGTTTTACCAAGGACACGCTCTCGAAGAAGAGCCAACCCCAGTCGTCTCTGTGTTTCAATCGCGTACGGAAGCAGGAAAAGTAGCAAGGGCATGTAGGCGGTGAGCACACGCGCAGGAAAGGGGGAATCCGCCTGCATATTTCCTGCTTCCACCCGCCATCTTTGCTGCTTCCTCCCGCGCTTTAAACTGAGTAACACAGAGACGACTGGGGACGAGTCAACTATTAAGTGATGTGACATTTATTGCTCTGCAACGATTCTGAGGAGAGATATTGGACTCGATGTCAGAGAGTATATCAGATAAGTCGTTAGCCTTCTACTTCTTTTACCCTATGTCGTTCTGTGTCAGTATTGACGACCGTTCAAGTACGACGAAAACGTAAAGCAATCGCATCAATTAGACTCAGAAAGACAACAAATGCATTCTATTAACAAGTTAGATATATTTTTACGTACATATATTGTTAATATTTTTTGAATTATTTCGTTATTAAATACTATAACGGTTAAATATTCTGTACAAATATTCAAAACATATAGACCATTCAGAGATTGGGGCGCTGTGGTTAAACATACAGAAATAGGCCAATATACACGCATGCGTTGAAATATTATTTATAGCTATAACTTACAAGGCTTACTTTCAACTTCAAAAGTAAGTTTGTAAAAACAAGGAAGCCAATCAACACTGTTGTTGTTACACTATTAATAGTGAGCGAAAGCCGGCCAACAGTCATGTTTTCAACAAACAACAATTCTAGATTCGGTTTCTTCTTTTCATCACTATTTTCGCTTGAATATGAGTTACCGTATACGTTTCTTCATCACAGCTCACTTTGCCCCCATGCGAATGTTCACTTTCTGAAGTTTCTGAAACTTCTTTGTCAGAAAAAATCATTGTTGAAATAGTAGTGAAATACAATAAAAACATTCGGCGTGTTGAGTGAATGACGTCACATCCTCTTCAAAGCACCTTCTCGCTTAATTGCGTGCGTTTAATGGCGGTCGTAAAATTGGCAAATAAGAATCGTAAGTCATGAAGATGAAATAATTTTGCCTTGAATTTTGATTAGAATATCAAGAATACGTTACATTTCTGGATTATAAAGAAAAAAGATTTAATGATAGTGCCACTTTAATTCATTTCCAGAATAAAACTAATTTTATGAAAAGATCCTTTTCATACCGAGAAGCTTGTGCCTGGAACAACTTACCCATTGGCATCGTGAACGGGTATGAGCAACTTTCAACAATTCACTGATTTTAAAATTTTAATCGACAACTGTTTTTCTATAGATTAAAAGACTGTTGATAATGCTCACAAGTATTGCAACATGATTTATCAATATTGTTTTATTTAACACGACTTATTTGTGTAAATATATATTAATATTTTATAGGTTTATATAAAACGATCCCTTGAAAAGCAGCAATAGCTGGAGGGCTATCGTTTCCAAATAACTTTTATAAATAAATAAATAGATAAATAAATAAATAACAGACGTTAGTCTCGACAAAGCGCGCGAGAGAACCTGTGAAATACAAAACAATGGAAACTCCGAAGAAATATTAAATGTTATTTCTTCGGAGTTTCCATTTTTTTGTATTTTATTAGAATACTCAGTGGTTATCGAAAATTTTAGAACCTGTGAGTTCCACAGATTTGTGGAAAGGCCTCTGATTTGACGGTGCTTTATTTGAATAATATATGACACTTGAAGATATTTCATTGATAAATTGATAATTAGCATGGGTTTAAAATAACAACACAGAAATTTTTAATTCAGAGATTTCCCTCTGGAGATTTCCTCAAGAATCAAGATTTCCTTTGGGCACACGTTGGGGGCATAAAAAGGTTTGAAAGACTTGAAATATAATCTGTTGCGTTAACGAAATCAAGATAAAATTCTAGCGTTTGGACACTCAGCGAACATTGCTGACAAATATATAAAATACAACAAACTATCGGACGGAAATTGACAATTTATAATTGACAATTAAATTGACAATCTGCATGTTTATGTCCCGACCGACCGCGACAAAGCATTTTCTTTAATGTGTTTAACTTCGTCTTACTTGGCCAGTTAACTTTTAATTACTTTAAAATGCACCTTTTCAATATTAACCAGTTGTGTTTATATTTAAGAGTGAATGTCAGTAAAAATCGAACATATGAGACATTTCGCGGCCACGACTGAAAAATCGATTTTGCTCAAATTTTGCCCAGATATACCTTATTATATCGGAAAATGCACCATATATTTTTTTAGGTCAAATGCTTTTTTAACTTTGAGAAAATGCCGTTTTAACACGACCACCCTAAATCGCCATTTTTTCTGGGGAAATATGCGCTGATTTTACAGATAAATTTCACGACGACAACCGTTTCTAATCGATCTAAAACCCTAAAAATCTTGTTTTCGGTTATTCAAAGGACTGTGTACATGACTTACAGGAAATCTGAGTTACTTTTAGGAATAGAAATAAGCGTAGTTTTGGAGCACACTATCTTACTTCATTTACGATACCCTCTTAACAAAATCGATTTTCACCATGCGATAAAGCTCCAAATCGATCATGTTTCTACTAGTTGGCTCTTTAATAAGCAAGCTTTCAATTGACGTAAATACTTCTTTTGGCAAATGAATACGCGATAAACGACAGCGCGTTGAAATCTTCCGTTTTTGACGTCTTGCAAGTCAAACGCTGTTAATTTACATACCGTCGAAGTAAACAATTTAATCAAGTATTTTAAGTATTTTACCTTTTGAGAAGAAGATATATTCTTGAATGGAGACTTTTTGCCTTGCTTAGTTTAAAATTGGTCCAAAAATCCCGAGATATTTGTAAAATATCATCATATACAGGTATTTTGAAATATAATATTGTTGTCAGTTGCGTGACAACTTCAGATCATTGTTCAATATTGTCTACTTTTAATAGCGCAAACATACAAATCGATAAGCTGTTTAGTGATTTTATATTTGTTACTAATTTTCCCAAAATTAGAACTTCAATTGACAATTGTTGTTTTGTTCCAGTTTGCATTGATCCATATAATGTACCATTTAGTATTTACATATCGACTATCGAGTATAAATGTTTACGAATACATAAGTTAATTATTAAGCAGCTGTTAATAGCGTGCGTGTGAAATGAACATTTATCCATACAAGGATTTGTTATTTTATTATATATTCCAGATCATTCTACCACCTCAAACTCAAATTATAGGCATATAGCAAATACTGTAGTTTAGAATAATGTGTGTTTACTTTGATGCACAGTTAAAATAATCAGTAAAATTACTTTATTTTGATACACTAATGTCTATTGATCTTATTATATTTCACAAGTACTAGTACCCAAAAATACAGCATTAAGTATTTTGGCCCAGTGCGACATCACAAATTATTATTGTCTCCCCATACGTCGCGTTTAAAGAAAATGAAAGCTTGTTGCTCGTTTAACGCCGGATTAACCACGTGCCAAATACGGCAAATGCCATGGGCCTCGCGCTTTAATACTGTGCTACGCCCATTTTTACGAGAACACGGCCATTTTCTATTGGGATACACCCATTTTAGGTGCCTCGCGAATTTAGGGACTTCGCGCATTTAGGGCCCCTAGGCTTGGCAGTTCGCCCTAGCACGGTCCCGGGAAAATATGCAATACTCGTGTTCATATAATCTTTAGTTGCGCTGAGCTGTTATATTATGATCCTGTTTATACCCACCAACTGCGCCAGGCAGGCCATTATCTCGTTTATAATTGATGCAAATAAATTGAAATATTGAAAAAAATTATTTAACACTTTTGTGTGTCTTTAAATTCACTGGTTTTCATAAAAAGAAGAAAGGGGGAGGTTTGGGGGCCTCGCGCTAAAATTTGCCACGGGCCTCGCGCGACGTTAATCCGGCCCTGGTCACTTGTCGGTAGTTCTTGCGGTTTTAATGCCAATTGACAAAGATCAAAAAGAGCCTGATGACTCCCCCCGTCGGAGAAATACTGGCGCAGCCCAAACCAGCTCAGTGAAATATGGGGCCCCAGGGCCAATTATACCCTTGGGGCCCCGGTGAACCACAATTACCCCCCTCCGTCGACAAACTTTTTATCGCCTTGCAAATTTGTATTTGCCTGTCTTCCTTGAGCTGGGGTCGCGGAGAAAATTGTTCCCTTTGCCGCCTCCCTGCATGGGCCGCCCTGGCGCCGCCCTTGTCTTATCATAACTATCTACCCTAATTCAAGCTGATTGGCGCGGCTCGATGAAATAATTGCCGCTTTCAAACAGAGGTTTATTATTTTAAACCTCTAGAACCAGAGTACCTTTTGTCACTCTGAGGCCAGCGAAATAACCTCTTCCGTAACATGCACGTACGCGTCTACTATCGTCAAGAAACAATCAATACGTATAATCGTTGTGGTCTGTGGGATTTTAATTCAATAGTGTAAACCTTGCAGTTTTAGGGAAGCCTCACATATCGATTTTTCCACAAGAAACGTCATATGTTCGTTTTGGGGGTGGGGGAGGGGGGTTTACAGCTGTGACGTTTCTCTGTAAATATCATGGAAAAGTTCGATAGTTTTTTCGAATACCTTAACATTTCGGAATCAACTTTGCAGAGTATAAAAAGAAAAGAACTTGAAAGAAAACGACTATTCAAATATAAGGGCTGGTAAACTAAAAATAAAAACTCCTTATTTGGATAAACATTATAAACATTCATTTCACATGTACACGCACGCTAACAGCTGCTTAATAATTAACTTACGTATTTGTAAACATCAGTCGATAAATAAAATGGTACATTAATATGGACAAAATGGATCAAAACCTCTGAAAACAGCAGTTGTAGTTCCAATTCTTTTGGGGAATTTAGTAGCAAATATAATCCTTAAATAGCTCATCGATTTGTATATGTTAGCGCTATTAAAAGTCAAACGGCCGGGTCGGCGGGTCGTAGATCACGTTGAATAATGATCTGAAGTTATCATGCATCCGTCAACAATGTCTCAAAATACTGGATGTTTGATGATTTTTTTACAAATATACTGGGATTTCTGGACCACTTTTAAACTTAGCAAAGTGAAAAGTCCCCATTCAAGAATATGTTTTTTCTCAAAAGGTAAAATACTTAGAATACTTGATTAAATTGTTTACTTCGACGGTGTATAAATTAACAGCGTTTGACTTGCAAGACGTCAAAAACGAAAGATTTCAACGCGCTGTCGTTTATCGCGTATTCATTTGCCAAGTATTTACAAGAAGTATTTACGTCAATTGAAAGCTTTTTTATTCAAGAGCCAACTAGTAGAAGCATGATCGATTTGGAGCTTTATCGCATGGTGAAAATCGATTTTGTTAAGAGGGTATCGCAAATGAAGTAAGATAGTGTGCTCCAAAACTACGATTATTTCTATTCCTAAAAGTAACTCAGATTTCCTGTAAGTCATGTGCACAGTCCTTTGAATAACCAAAAACAAGATTTTTAGGGTTTTAGATCGATTAGAAACGGTTGTCGTCGTGAAATTTATCTGTAAAATCAGCGCATATTTCCCCCCAAAAAATGGCGATTTAGGGTGGTCATGTTAAAACGGCATTTTCTCAAAGTTAAAAAAGCATTTGAGCTAAAAAAATATATGGTGCATTTTCCGATATAATAAGGTATATCTGGGCAAAATTTGAGCAAAATCGATTTTTCAGTCGTGGCCGCTTTATGTTTGATTTTTGTGGACATCCTCTCTTAATACTTTGTCTTTGTAAACAACTATATACGCCATATGTACGCCAAGAACTGAGCTTGTACACCGGACTTGCCGGACTTGCCTTGTATCACCGTTCAGCATTATTCGCATTCAAAACAAATCTTTTCATCGAGAAATATTTGCAATATATTTCTGGTGTATCGTTTTTCAGATTATATTTCAAGTCTTTCAAAAATTTGTATGCCCCGAAAGAAATCTTGATTCTTGAGGAAATCTCTGAATTGAAAATTTTTGTGTTGTTATTTTAAACGCATGCTTTTATCAATTAACCAATGAAATACCTTAATTTGTCACATATTTTCAAATAAAGCACTGTCCAATCAGAGGCCTTTCCACAAGGCATTAAGTCAGGTCTTAAAATATACTCGTTTGGACTACAAACCCTAACATTCTAATATTAATTCCACCAAGTGAAGTGCACGAAACCAAATCACTGAAGCATGCAAATAGCTGATTTTTAAGAAAAAAATGTAAGTTTGCGTGAATAGAAAGGGGCTTAAACTAAGCCAAATTGTCTGAAATTTTGTACAGTAATTGAAAACCCAACATATTTTCAAGCTATTGACTCAAAATATGAATAAGGCTTTTAAACTTCGTGCGGAAGCCATTTACAGTTTGTTGGAAAAGACACCTCCCCTGGTTCACAAAATTTGAGTTCCAGAATTTTTTTTTCATTATTCTACATTATAAGTAACCAAAGAAGGTATATACATAAAAAACTGGATATTAATAGCTGTTTTGCGAAATTGAGAGCAATTTCATATCTGTTCAGGTTTTTTTATACGCCCTGTATAGTGGTGTCTGCTAATTCGTTGTTGTATCCATAGGTATCCTGATTACCGTGGTTACTTGTACATAAATGACGACATGATTGTGAACTGGTGGACATTCCACAAGCTTGATAAGGAGAAATTTTGGTTGGGTGCGAAATTTGTGGTACATGGAGTTCATACCATGTGGAAACGACCAATAATAACCGGATGGGTTTGGTGGAGCATGAAGAGTAATTCTGCAAAGGCTTGTGAAGACTCTTACTCAGAAATCATTAAACAATATCGCTCAAGTAAATATATAAATGTCACGAAATTGATAGAAACTCATCTTGCAAATGGCGAAGGAGTAAAGCGTTGTTTTAATACGTGGTCAGATCTATTTTATGTACCCAAGAAGTTCAGTGATCAGTGGCAGCGGATCTCTACTGTGTTTCATAAAAATCAAGTATTTTTGGAAGTTTCAGTGCCGACCATTATAAGTTTCATAGACTTACAAAGTTCATGGGAATTTCATTTGGGGCTGTATCTACCGGACAAGTATGGCTGGCGTAGGTTTGATGATGGAAAATTAGTTTGGGAAAATTATAATTATACTATTAAATTTATGCATCCTGTTAAATATCATACGGTCGTATCCAAAATTAACGTAGAAAAGTTAAAGAATGACGTAATTCCTTATTCTAAACGGTTCTTAAAATGTTAGAAATATTTTAAAGAGAAGGTCGAGACTTTTGGGCATTTTGTTCAATGAAAATTACTGTAGACATACATACATACATACATACATAAACTTTATTTATATTCGAATTTGTGAGTAGCTTACATAGCTAATTTCTCCGAGTAACTAAGTATAATGAATTAATATATAAATAAATACTAATACTAATACTAAATAGAAAGTATATATAAAAAAGAATTTAATGTGAAGGTTCATAACGTAGAATACGTCGTTTAAAGTCAAGAAAGTTGGTCATTCTATAACAGTCTGGAAGAGAATTCCATAATTTCGCTGCCAAATAGGAAAAGGAATGTAAACCATAGGTCGTTGTCTTCGAATGAGGTAGCGATAAGATGTAGTTACCACGTAAACCATATAGTGTATCCCGTAGTTTGAACATATTTCTAATATATCCTGGATAATTAGGAATATACAAACTTTTGTATAATATGATCAAAAATTTCTGTAAGCGTTTAGTATATAAATATTTTAAACCAACTTTACTAAGCAAGATACTGTACGAAGAAGTATTGTCTCGCAATATAAATCTAAGAATGCGCTTATTCAGAGCGTCTATTTTGTCTGTATTACGTGCACCGCAAAAGTGCCATATATACCGATGAACAATAGTCAAAGTTCGGCAGAATAAATGCTTTATACAGCTTTAAAAGAGTATCTTTTGAACTCAAATTCCGAAATCTTAGCATGACATTGAACTGTTTGTTGATCTTTTTACAAACGGTTGTGATATGATTATTGAAATTTAGTTTATTATCAATGTCCATACCAAACATATCTATTGATTCTTTTACGGCTGGGAAAGAGAAGCAATAATCAATTTTGCCAAGAATTAGTGCTTGATGCTTGGTCTCATTTACAATCATTCCATTATTATGATACCACTGATTTGCAACTTCGACTTCATCACATACACATTTTTCTAAAGCTACAGGATCAATATCAGAATGGTATATTTGATGATCATCTGCATAAGCATTTAGTTTGGCTTGTGTGACATGGTAAAACAAGTCATTAATAAATATATTAAAAAATGTAGGCCCCAAAACACTTCCCTGAAGGACTCCACGTCTGACATCTGCCCAAGCAGAGACAGTGTCGCCAATCTTAACCCTTTGTTGTCTTCCAGATAAATAGTCCCTGAGCAGCGCACAACTCCTCTCTTCTACACCATAGGCCTTGAGCTTGGCCAGAAGTAGGTCATGTTGAATCACATCAAACGCTTTCGAGAGGTCCATAGCAACTACCAGACTCGTCCCCAGTCGTTATTTGAATTTCAATTTTATAGGGACGAATAGGTATATATCCATATATATATATATATATATATATAGATCAGTACCAAATGTGGACGCGCGCAAGGGGAAAAGGGAAGGCGAGGGAAAAAATAACGACTGGCAGATTACAGAGACAAAATGACGGACAATTTGACAGCAAAAGAGGAAAGACTATTTTAATATACACCACAGAGCGTTTTTAGCTGATAAACTCCCTTGTCCGCATGAGGAATGTCAGTATAATTTATCTTGCTATGATCAAGATGGTTTAGACCACCATTACAAGCAATCCATAAATGTCCTGTAACCTGTTATTTCAGGCTTTCAGCTGACTGAGAGAAGCACTCAATGACTCAAAGGAAACACTGTTATGTTTGGAAAAGCTATCGATTAACAACCAATCGAAGGTATTCGTAAATCTTGAGTGTTGAATGCCTTTAATATTTGGAGCCAGCGAGCAATATAAAAACAGGTAGGTATTTTATTCAATTTTATTTATGCGTTTATATCTTTATATTTCACGATGAAATGCACTCTTAAACTCTTTGGATTATAAAGAAAACAGCTTTTTGCTGGGTTTTTTTTTTGCAACCTGTGTATTTCACAATTTGGTTGCCGAAACTACAAATTTTTGTTATTTATAAATTACTTTATAAAGTGCTATTAACTCCACGTTTTGTGTAATATGATTATTTGCCAACTTAAAACTTTGCATACAAGGCTATTAAATCAATGACAAGACTTTTGGAGCATTCAAATATTTCCCAAAATACCTGTAAATAACAAAATATACCCCCCCCCCCTAACTAAATGTTACTGTATGATGAAAAGACGTTACATTGGCCATTAACAACACATTGTTGGGGGCCCGGGGGGCACAGGGTTGTAGGGATAATATAGAAGCTCAGGTGGCACATAACTCCTATCATAGCCTTAATTAAACAATTTGGAAAACCAGAAATACTGTATCAATGCACTGGGGGCAATCTGGCAATTACTTCTAACTATGTTCTGACAATAATTGCACTCATAGTCCTTGAAATGATAAGGTAATTTCTACCTTGTATCATGGCCAACGTTTAGGGCCACTTTCAGTGCCTTAGCAAGCTCGATAATTGGGGGAGGCTCATATTCATATTTTCGTGTTCTGCGTTATTAATTTCTTTTGAAATTGATTGTTTTTATGGACTGTGAATATGAATATATGAATATGAGCCCTCCCTCCCATTATCGAACTTACTACGGCACTGACTTTTGATTGTTATACCATTAAGTCTGATAATTGCACCACCAATGGTTCTGGTATCTCTTGTTTTTCCCATCATCATTTCTGTACTCAACTTTACAACATATAATATATTCTTGTTTATTCCAGAATTATTTTACAATTGGAACACCATTTATCACACAATTGGAAATTTGTCCCGACTCACCCTGGTTTCCCAATTAAGCCCTAGAGTGACAGCACTCTCCCCTGATGAGTAAATTGTCTGGTGTTAGACAGAGTAAAATAATAATGTAGGGCATATCAGGGTGCATTGCCACTTAAAGGGTTAATCTTGATCTGGGTGGAAAAATACTGCAGTACCAAGCAAGATGTATGGAAATTGAAGACACAAAAGCTGGATTAATTTTGAACCATTTTAATTGGACTTCTTCAATGGAATTATTAACAGTGAATAATTTTAAATTAATTTAAAATTAAAATGTATTATAATTACAGTTAGTGTACATGATGTAGTGGAGCAGCATGTCTATTATATTAACTTAATAAAGCTTTATACTTTCATATGTTATCTGCATGGTGGGGGGTGGGTGGTTGTGCAGAAAAATTCAGGGGTGGAAGGTGAGTGAGGGGCACGTAGACACAGAATAAGGCACACAGAAGGTTGACTTGAGTAACCGTTGCCACGCCATGATTCATCAAAATGCTGATGCCATGGTCCTAGCCAGTGCGCGTTTAATAGGGATTCCCCCCTGGACGTTCACCATTTTGAATAATATCAGGGGAGTGAATGCCTCTCAAACGTGCACTGCCTAGGACCATGACATCAGCATTTGATTACGGGTTACGCCAAGAAGTCGACCTTCTGTGTACCTTATTCTGTGACGTAGCATCCTGAGGAAGATTAACCAAAACACAATATACCAGACAAATATAAAAATATTATGTCATTTGTAATACAATGTAATGAATTGGATTGATCATGTATTGCATATGCACATCAGCTTTTACACATGTAAAAAGAATATATATATTTGTTTATGTTCGCACAACACCCTTTTCACAGTTAGGAAATATGGCTGCCAAAGCTCTTGAAAGGTGGCTTTTTACACTAAGATCATCAGTAACAACATCCTCTTGTTTAAGGCCTCAACCCATCTGTTTTGATGCATATATTCTTTAAAGAGCCCTGAAGATCTCCAGGAACAAATGTGCTAACATCACCTGCACATTCAAACAAGTGACTTATTAAAAATACAAGTTCCAACCTTGAACAACTTTCCTGCATTTAGTTCTTGGTAATCCCGGACTCTTAGAATCTGGTGTTAGGTCGTGTTTGACGTCAAATGGCAGTAACTTTCTCGTTTTAGGAGTTCTAGGAGTGCTGGTCTTAGGACATTCATCTGAATTTATGGAATTGAAGTCTATAGTTCAGAACGACAAAAATTACAACTTGAAACAAGGCAACATGGCGCTAATCAGCCGAGCGTATAATGAATTCCAGTTTCTTAATTTCTTTAGTATACGCAAAGGGTCAACAAATTCAAGACATTCAAGTGGTAGAATGTATTATATTATCTTTTAGACTCATCATCTAAGTTCATCAAAGTCCGCCATTTTGAAGTACTGCAGACTTGACCAATTGAAGGCCGATATACTTGATAAAAATACGCACTTTGCAGAGACTACATCATAAAATGATCGATTTATGTATACCAATGTCAAAAAATCCAAAATTGAAGCATAAAATATTAGTTTGCAAGAAAACCAATTTCTTGCAAGAAAAATCACAGTAATCTGCCAGTCGCTAAATTTTCTTCTTTCGCCCTTGCCGTGAGCCTCTACGCGCCCACTTCTGGCCGCGCGCTCGCTCTTAAAGCGACTGGGGACGAGTCTGAGCAACTACAGCAACTAATTCCCCATTATCGCGCATTTTCCGCCAATCCTCAGTCAACCGTAATAGAGCTGTCTCACAACTAAAACATTTACGATAAGAGCTGATATAATCAGATAAAATCGCTGTACAAAATTCATCCATTTGAGCGGCTAATAACCTCTCATATATATTATTTAACACGGGTAAGACTGTCACAGGTCTATAGTTGGCTTTGCTAAATTCGTCATCTTTTTTGAATAAAGGCGTTAATTGCCCTTTTTTCCAAGCACTCGGATAACAGTTCTGGTTAATGGAGGCATTCAAAATGTTGGCAATTGGCGTAGCAATTATACCTGCTGATTCTTTAATTAGCTTCGGCGATAACATGTCATAACCACGCGATTTTCTAACATTTATTGCAGAAAGTAGGTTTTTTACCTCACCTTCATTTGTGTGATGAAATTCAAAACAGAAAGGCATGCCCGATTATCTAATATGCTGATGAATGGCTTTAATGCTTGGATGGTCTTCGAAGTCTTTACCGTAATCTCTTTCGCTAATAAGTCCAACATCATCGGCAACTTTAAGAAAATTTTCATTGAACAGTTCGGCAATTTCACCTTTTTCACTTATCACTACACCATTGTCTTTAAGAACAATATCATTAGCTTGTTTTGATTTACTGTGCAAAAATGGACGATATGCATTCCAAAACTCTCGTGGGTTTTCAGGTTCTGTCGATTTTTTCAAAAAATATTCTTTTATTGCCATTCGTCTTAAGGAGGTACATTTGTTACGCTGAATTTTATACTGATCATAATTTCAATTTGTGCGATCCCTTCTGAATTTTTTCCATAATTTATTTCTATGCCTTATTTCCTTACGCCATTCCTCAGTCATATATGGTACCTGATTTCCCCTAATGACTGCATGTCTGTTTCAAAGGGGCATGCTCATTTAGGATTTCAACATACAATTGTTCAAATGCGTAAAACATATCATCCACATCATCGAATATAGCCATTATATGAAAAGGCGCCCTATGCAAATCTTGCACAAACTTTAAACCATTGAGCTGGTTTGCTCTAACAAAGCAAATATCGCTCCTAACGTAAATGATAAGCCCTCCCCCACCGGCCTTTCTATCGCTGCGACAAAAGCGGTAGCCATCAACTCGAAAGTGACTATCAGGAAAACTTGCATCAATCTTGGTTTCAGAAATAACAAGCACATCAAATCTTCCTGAAAGTAGCCATGTTTTTATTTCGAAAAATTTGAAACCGCCAATACTATTTGCATTTAAATGACCGGTTTTAACGTTTTTTGGATTGCCTTCAATAATATTGTCGTAATCAGCCCAAACTGATGCAATGTCTTGCTTGTCTGAGGCTGAGTCATCACTAGAACCATTACTAGAATTTAGGCTTGTATTAGCAAAGGGAAACTCCTTTAGTATTTCAAAGCATGACCGGCAAGTGTGTGAAATATTACCAGATAATTTCATTTGCCGATACTGTTTTGGTGGCATCTCTCCACATTTGATGTGAGTCCACATAGAGCAGCCATCACACTTTGTCGCTCGATGATTTTTAGCAACAACTCGGTCGCATTCTGTACATGTTCTGGTAGATTTAGGTCCAGGATTAGGACTGATGTCACCACACATACGAAGATATTCAATATTAAATGTTGCCGAGCAGTTACTGTAGAACGGAACTCTCGACTTAGTATATCCAGCTCGACTTCTTGTTGGCATTAAATTTCGACTAATACTAATAGCACCGCTAGAAATCCATGGTTGTACTGTTTTTCCAACAAATAACCACTTGCCAGACTTTATACAAGTATTGCAGTATTTATCGGATCCAAAAGCACACGAAAGAACACAAAACAACACTATATTCAAGCCAACACCAAGCATGACTAACCGCCAATTTGTTTATATAGTTTATCCTGATTTTTCCTGCATGACATGTTACGCTTCACCAAAACCTACCATCCTACTGAACCACTATATATTCTCCCCTTATTGGAAGCATTGCTTATAAGTTGAATATTTTCCCCGTGTCCGAAATATATCAGAACTTTCTCTAAAATATCAGATTTATAGGATCTCAAATATCAGATCTTTTTCTTGTAGAATGATGGAATGTTCGAACGCAAATGTATAAATCATATGTTTTTAATCCCAACCAGGAGCAAATACGTACAAAAAGATGCTCTGACACACTGATTTTGGTCACCAAATCTTTCAGCATCGCGTTTGAAAACGAACCGTGGTTAAATACTGATCGTAATACAAGCCACAGATTCATGAAATTAGAAACGTGTTATGTTAAACCAAAATGTTCAAGCCTGTAATTGTTTATGCATCAATTAGAAGATCTTGGTTAACATATATCACGTTTCTATTTTCATGATTTATGAATTTGTTGTGTAGACTATGATATATTTAATAATTAACCTCGGTTCGTCTTCAAAATTCAAACGCCCATGTTGAAAGATTTAGTGGCCAAAATCAGTGTGTCGCAGCATCTTTTTGTATCGTATTTTACAAATTGAAGCCTCAGAGGTGCCAACGCCGTCAAACTGCTATATTATAATTAGTTGATCATTGCATTAATTGCAATGAATACATAATTCGGTGGCGCAGTCGTCAAAGTAAGCGGCTTTCACCTCTGAGTTCGTGTGTTCGATTCTCGCTACGGACTCATATGAAAAGAGTCAGTCGAAAGTCGTGGTTTTGCTCCGGTTTCTTCCCACGGAGAAAGTTGACTGGGTGGGTTATATAGGATCAACACAGTTAGAGGAGTAATATCACAATTTATTTATGTGTTTATTTATTTATTTATTTATTTGGCTTTGCCAACTAGAGCAGGGTACCCACAACAGCATACGTAACCCATCCTGTCAACTTTCACTGTGGGAGAAAACCGGAGTACCCGGAGAAAGCCCACGACGTTTGGCAGAGCGTTGACTTTTACTCTTTTCACACGAGGACTGGGTTCGAATCGCATTGGGAAAGTTCTCACTGGAATTTGAACCTGCGACCTTAGAGGTGAAAAGCAAGTGCGCTAACCACTTCGCTACCGAAGCTCCGTTTTTCTAAACTGTTGTAAAGATAAAATAATCCAGGCTAAGTATGTAATTAGGTAAGCCATAGCCTATCGAAGCGAAGATGGCTGTGAAAGTGGGCGTGGAAACATATTATGTTATTTTTATAATGTTTTGCTATCACGTGATCGTAAACCTGCATGAAAAACATGATATAAGTTTTCACAAAGTGTTCCATATTGAATTGCTTTGTTTTATTCCATTGAGAAATGCTATGCCAGGCGAAAATTGCAGCTTGTACGGATGTTCCAATAGCAGAAAGAATCCAAAAATCTTCGGAAAAGCTTTTCATTGGTCAATCTCGTAAACGGAAATAATTACGTAACTCAAATGTCAACAATAATTTTGCTCGCATATCGAATAGCGATAGCCGTATATTTCTCATAAAATATGCCTGTTAATGCTTTGGAGGAAACTCTTTCATATATTTCAAGTATTTAAGCTTCGAAATTCAGTTGAAACCTGAACAGAGAAAGTCTATTATTAATTTGCTACGTGGTGAAGACGCCGGTTATCGCGATTCTTCCTACGCGATGCGGAAAAGTTTGATCTTTCAAATTCAGTTATATATTTATATCGGCAAATTAAAGCTTGCTATATGCTATTTTAATAGCTTTGATGCCAGCACGAGCAGGGATTGAATATTTCTTATAGTTGTCTTGTTATTTGTCGTGACATTACTTGGCATTGCAGCTATGAAGTTTGACGATGATTTTAAGAATAACATTTCAAAACACGCTCAACTGTTATTTGGTTCAGGAGCCTTTTAAAGGATAAAAGCTCTGTGTTGGGACTGTCGTCTAAAAACCTTAAAAAGTCATTAATAATTCATGAGGAAAACGCAAAGAAAAATCATAAACGTGTCGTATCTTTATATGTTACATGGTAGGTTTGCTGAATAATTAGGCCAAACACCGTCACACTAGGTCTTTATTTTCTTTGTCTTGGCCTTTTGTTTTCTAAACGGCACTAATGACGATTTGGCCTAATTATTCATCTAACTTACCAACCCTGCTTGTTTTATATAAATTTTAACTATGATTTTCTCGAGATACACAACGATATTTTTGAAAGTTACTTCGCCAATGTACTTACTAGAATTAAAACATTCGCAGTGTGTGTTTTATCAGACCATCTTTATTTCTGATAAAACACTGCTGCACATGTTTTAAATAGTACATAAAATCTCTGCAAATCTCCCTAGTTGCCGAGCAAAAAGCATCCATGACGCTAAATATAAATCTCGACTATGATCGGCTAATGGGCGAAGTTGCTAATTACAAAACGTCAATCATCCTTAATGGGCGAAAACTAAATTGTCATAGCCATTTGGGCAGGCGTTTCCTCAAACGACGCCCTTTCTTCTCCCGCACGCACTAAGCGCCTGCTATATGCAGGCTATGCTTAATGCTCGTTCTATTTTTGCAAATTTCGAGCTTCGAAGAAAGTTTCTCCAGTATTAAGGTAAGTTGTTTTGAGTTTTTAGAGTATATACAGTCTAATGTATCCAATTGGCGAGATGCCGAAAGAAATAACGCAAATTACTTTTATATATTGTATTTCACTCACGACTCATTCACTGAGTAAACACGAAATATTATCAACAGGGATATTCTATTTAAGTGTTTTTTTTATGATTTTTATGAAGTTATGGCATGAATATATTCAGACCAAAATATTGGCGTGAAAATATTCAGACCAAAATTTTGGCGTGAAAATATTCAGACCAAAGTTTTAGCGTGAAAATAATCCGACCAAAATTATGGCATGAATATATTCAGACCAAAATATTGGCGTGCAAATATTCAGACCAACATTTTGGCGTGAGAATATCCAGACCAAAAATTATTGGCGTGAAAATATTCGGACCAAAATTTTGGCGTGAAAATATTCAGACCAAAGTTTTAGCGTGAAAATAATCCGACCAAAATTATGGCATGAATATATTCAGACCAAAATATTGGCGTGAAAATATTCAGACCAACATTTTGGCGTGAGAATATCCAGACCAAAAAATATTGGCGTGAAAATAATCAGACCAAAATTTTGGCGTGAAAATATTCAGACCAAAATTTTGGTGTGACAATATCCAGACCAGAAAATATTGGCGTGAAAATATTCAGACCAAAATTTTGGCGTGAAAATATTCAGCCTAAAATATGAAGTGAAAATATTCAGACCAAAATTTTGCCAAAATTTTGTCCTTAAATTTAGACTATTCGTTCACCAACAATGCGAAATGTTTAAGGAAATTTAATCGAGTGTCTGAGTCTGAGGAATTGTTTATCGATAACCTAAGGAATGTTTGGCAAATGGGAAGTGAGAGAACTTGTTTACCAAATCAATTTCCCGCCTTTCCCCGCCAGATTCGATAAAAGAAACTAAAGAACGAAAGTTGATATTTGGTATATTTGTCATAGATATCTCATATACACTAGATAGCGCATCCCTATGAAGGGTGATTACCGCCAAAATTCAATATGCCATTTTGACATTCAATTTGACCCAATTATACAGTTCTATTCGGCAAAATCGTATTCGGCTGTTTCGTATTCGGCTGTTTTGTATTCGGCTGTTTCGTATTCGGCTGTTTTGTATTCGGCTGTTTCGTATTCGGCTGTTTCGTATTCGGCTGTTTCGTATTCGGCTGTTTTGTATTCGGCTGTTTCGTATTCGGCTGTTTCGTATTCGGCTGTTTTGTATTCGGCTGTTTCGTATTCGGCTGTTTTGTATTCGGCTGTTTTGTATTCGGCTGTTTTGTATTCGGCTGTTTTGTATTCGGCTGTTTTGTTTCTACTTTTCGAGCCTGCATTATGATACCGGATGATACAGTGGTGATCTGCCATTTGGATGATACACTTCATGTAGTCGCTGATATAGTCAATGTGCAAATCATATTTTGAAATTGTTTCGAAAGCATGGCGAACGTTAATAGAGCATTTAATTTATTAAGAGAAGCAACTATTCTTTTGTCCGAAAGATCAGAGGATGCAGCAAACACTGAAAATGACCAACAGCAAAGAAGAACCCCGGAAACATCAAACAATCTCTCCAATCAACCGAATGAATCAGCGACCGTGTCCTGTCCTACTACTTCTAGAACACAATCTACTCATTACACTGAATCTATCAATACTGCTGGCGCCTCGTCTTTCCAATCTACAAGCGCTACTACTTCGACTCCTATAAGAAGCGGGCAGAATGTTCTAAACCATTTTAGGACATTATTTAGTCCGTACGCGCGACCATCTCCACTGTGTTCGAATAGAGGCAGCACACATGCGTCTTCAGTTTCTGCACGAGGTCTGTCACGAAGGCCTGCAGCGAGAACGAAAAAGCCCAGATATGAGAGTTGGACACACGAGATGTTTTGCTTGTCAAGAGCGTCAGAAGAACAAGTGCCAAATCGTGAGGAAAAAGAACTCCTTCAGCGTGCTGGGCTAGGACGACTCAAAATAAAATTTAATGCGACGGGAAGCACGCAAACATTTAAAGAAGAGCTGGAGAACACATTTCCTAAACTTATGTGTGGTGGGGGGTTTGAATTACTGAAGCGCCTTCCTGGAAACAATCTTGAAGTAATCCCGCCCCCAGCTATAGGGTATAGTGTTGAGCATTTAAAAAAATGTGGAATTGGCCAGTCCATGCTGTTTATAAGACCAATCCAATCTGATCTAGATGTATCTCCTGAGACTGACACCGACCTGAGAAATACACCTGAGGTAAGAACAAATACTGTGACAAAATTTAAATGAAGTAGGAGCTAGTGTTGTACAAGAGACAACTAAATATATATATCAGTCAATGGTCAATCACAGAAATAGCTCATATATCTTTCCACAATTACTACATATTTGACACATATTTCAGTGAATATAACTGAAATATATATTTTTAAAAACACTACAATATACATTTTATTTTTTTATTTGTGTGATGTAGGATGCAGAGAATGCTCCCAAAGTTGCATGTTTACAATGTGGTCGATGTGTTCCTATTACCTTAATTAGGAATCATCATGATGAATGTGTAAGGTATATAAATAATTGAAAATGAATGCTGTTGAACTCATTGTCACAATATGTACTTTATAATCACTATTACTGCCTCATAGGGCCATTCCATTTAATAAACACCCCTCCCCCCCTATGTATGAGGTCAATAAAATTTGAACCCCTAATAAAAAAAAATCATAAGTGCCAACAACCCCCAAGAAATTAAGAAATTTTTGCATTACCCCTCAGAAAATCGCAAAGATCAAAGGATGCCGGTGCACACAACCCCTCGGAAACAGCTTTTTCACCCCCCCCCGGAAATTCTCGTCCATAGGGGGGGGGGTGTATATTAAATGAATGGCCCATAATTGTACCCATTATTGATTGGCAAATTCTGCATAATTATTTATCTGTGAAATGTTTATATTTTTTAATACCAAGAGCTGTGAATGCACCAACATCTGAGGCTGCATCTGTTTCTGAATCAACTGACCAGGATGATTTCACAATGGAAAATGGTGCTAAAAACAACCAGGTCACTTTGGTTAGGAGCCATCAAGCAGAATGTGTTAGGTGAGTGTAAGATTTATCACTGTCTCATTTTTATTATTCTTTGAATGTAACACAATCGATTAAATTGAACCACTTCTTCAACATTAATTTCTTATTTTGTTCATTTAGTTTCATAATTTAAATATAGCAATTTTTGATGTACAGTAAGTGGTATATCCATCTTAACCCATCAAGCAACAATTTGACATTTACCTGTCCAATCCTAACATCGTCCAGGTGCTCATTAACCCATTGAGTCTCATTGCGCCCTGATGCGCCCTACTTTATTATTGTACTCTGTCTAACGCCAGATTATTTTACTCTGTCTAACGCCAGACGATTTTACTCGTCAAGGGGAGAGCGCTGGCGCTTAATAGGTTAACATTTCAACTCCCATGCACATTTGATGCAAAATATTGAAGGGAAGAGTTGCGCATTAATAACAACTGAAGACTATCTGTCCTAACCCCTGCTTAATTAATGGGTTATCGGACTGAGGTCTTTTTTTTTACAAACCGAACCCATAGGGCAAGGTTTGTACAGAAAGAGTGATGTTTGATATTTCTCTGTACATACCAAGCAAGCAAGGTTGATAAAAAGTTATTATTATATGGCATTTACAGTATATGCATTTATACTTGAAACAAACAAGAAATATATGATTTGAAATGCAACTTAGTAGCGTGCAACACATTTGGTCGAAGAAAACAAAAACTAGCAATGTATTCCTTCTTTTACACTAAAGACATTCAGAGATATCTTATTAATAACAGGATAAATTATAATTTTCAAATTTTGAATTAGTTTTTCTGTTTTGTTTCAAAATGCCTGCCTTTGTTTTTATGTAATGGACCGTACAGGAAAATAAATTAACGGCTGAAAGTGCTTCTCAGCCAATCACAATCCTCCATTTCACCGGAAGTGATGCTTGCCATGTAATAATATTAATAATTTATAATGTATTGTTTGGATTTAGAATGCCATCAACTTCAAATGCCAGGAATAATAGCACCAATGTCGATGATGTATGTATACACATGTATTGTGTCGTATCATTGCATTTTTAGATTCTTTGCAATAATTTTACAGTAATGAAAAAAGATGAAAATGCAATGCACTGCCGTATGGCTAGGGAAAAAGAGAAAATGCCCATTCTAATAGTCAAGTAATAATAATAAGGCATAGTGGCATGTGTAGTAAGCAGTGTGTAAGTGGTACATGTACACACAAATGAAAGTGCTATGATATGAAAATTATTTTTCCAGATGCCTGACATCAGAATGTCAATGCACATGCCTCTTCTGAAGCAACTATTTCCAAACAAAGAGGACTCTATATTACAATCAGCTCTACAAGATACTGATTTTGACTTGCAATGTGCTGCAGAAATAGTTTTATCAGGAGGTAAATAGATGCCATTCAGTATAAATATTAATTTATCACCGATAATATATGACATTTAATTAAGTTGAAACTATGGTTTAGTTTTATGAGCTTAGAAAATGCCTGTAACTTCTAGTATACCACACCTAATGAGTAATGGTTGCTCACAGTTTGCATGTCTGCAGATTCATATGCGCCGTCTAGATGCCCAGAGGTCACCGTGTTGTATCGTATGCGCTTGGTAAGAGCACATTCCTGGCAAATACTCTGTTGTATTAATTTAATAATTTTACAGTATGTCTTACCACTGTAATCGAAAAGCAACATGTAATACATATTACATATATATGTAAATTACTTTTAGATACTCGCGATTCACCAGAGTCAAGTGACACTGATACCGAACTACTACTAGATCGTCCTCTTGCTTCGACTCAAGTTAACGTCCTGTTGGAAGATCCACTTAACGTTTTGAACGAGGCTCCTGTTAACCTTTTTGAAGAGGCCACCCTAGGAGATGACACCACACCGCACCAGGCAGTGATGATTTTCAAGCAAAACACGATTGACACAGATGCTCCTCGTCAACTGTTTGTTGTTTGTAGAAATGAAGGTGTTGAACAGCTCAAATTAGACATTTTAGGTGCATACAAGAATCCCAGAACCAACTTGAGAGCAACGCCGAGAGTTCGTTTCGAAGGCGAGGAGGGAGTTGGGGCGGGTCCTATTAGAGAGTTCTTGTATTTAGCAGTTAAGTTGGTGGAAGAAGGCATCGACTTTCCTTCCAAACCCATAATATATTTTGAGGGAGAATATGACCATCGAATTCCCGTTCATAATCAGGCTTTGAGGCAAACGGGGTGTTTTAAAGCAATTGGAAGAATTCTGGGACATTCATTCTTGCACAATGGACCAAGTTTTAGTGGGCTTTCTCCAGCAGTGAAGCATTACTTCTTATACGAGAAAGGCACCATAGAACCTCCACCACTGGAGATAAAGGATGTGCCAGATGTGGAGCTTCGAGCACTGGTGGAGGCAGTAAGTGTAGTAATAAGTACGTTATATATAAGTTGTACATTAGGAAACTTTAGTATAATTAGATAAACAGGAGGTAATTTACCTTTATCTGCCTAAAGTGGTGGGAATATTCTAGTTCGATATTACGTGGTGCCCACAGGACCACATTGTGTCCGAAGACGTTTTTTATAAGGACAACATTTCAACGTCTTTAGAGATGTACGTCATTACTCTACACCAAACGTCTTTACTTCGAACCTTCGCCGCTAACGCTCGCCTGTTCTTTCTCCGTCGCTCCTTAACAGTGGAGTAAGTATGTAAATGGCAATGCGTTTGACCTTAATGTGAGATATTTTATGGAAACGTGTTAAATACAAAATATACTGTAATTAATCGTTATGCAGTATATTTTTGTTTTTATTTAAACATATTTAGAATCATTTTCTCCAAGAGCTGAAGCTCATCGAGGGAGATCACAGGATTTTGTTTATGCATATGCAAATATGTACTTGTGATGTTACAGTTAGTCCTTGTATGTGTTTTATATTTTCTTCGAATTACATTAAAAACGACCAAAAAGTATATTTCGTCTATTTCTGGTAATATCAAGCCTGAAGAAGGGATTTTAAAAACTTGGCAAGCAGAAAATTATTAAAGCTGCTTAGCTGCTGAATAGCTGTAACGGCTTACATCAAACCGAAATTCGACCATGTCGTGTGTTTAATTATTTTGTGTAGATGGTTAATGTGCCCAGCAATGAATCTTTACCAACCGATTTACTGGAAAGTCTATCCCCGTATCTAATTGAGGCTGGCATTGACTTGGAGCTGTCGCACTCCTGTAGGCATATGGTAGTGCAAAACCTCTTCATGTATTTTGTGATTGAGAAAAGGAAGTTGGAGCTCGATGATATATGTACTGGTAAGTTTGTTGGGGCTGAACTCTAAACGCCAAACACGGTCGAGTACAAGGACATAATCAACCAAATCCCGATGGTCAAATTTAGAGTTCCAATACTGAAATTAAATGTTAGGTACAGTGTGCTTGGCAGATGTACAACAGAATTGCAACTGTACAAACCTTCAAGCAATGGTGGTCGTTTATATTACGGCTAAACAATCGGAATTGACCATAACTTCTATTATTTCTCAATGCAAAATTAATAATTGAGAAATCTGAATATACAACAATGTACGTTGTAATACTGAAGTCATCATTGTCATATTACATCAAAAGAAGTTCATTATCACTCCTTTTAATAAGCTGAATCAGCTCATGTAAGAAGCTCATAATACATAATACAGTCGAACCTCTATTTAAACGGCCACCCCCGGGGATCGGCTCTGTGGCCGCTTAATAGAGGTGGCCGTTTAATAGAGGGATAGATTATAGTATTTGTATTGCAAAAATTTCGGGACTTCGATATGTGGCCGTTTAATAGAGGGTGGCCGCCTAATGGAGGGCCGCTTAATAGAGGTTCGACTGTTTTCATAATACATAATATTGCATTTTACAGGTTTGGAGACTGTGGGTTTGAAGTCGTTTCTAGAACGTTACCCTCAGATCATTGGTCAACTTTTTCCAAATGGAAAAGACTGCAAAATATCTGGAAAAGAAATGAAAGAGAAAATTATTTTTAATGATGAAGAAGAAACTGAAGCAAACAAAACAACAAAAAACTTCTTTTTGGATTACATAGACCTGATTGAAAATAGGAATGAAGGTACGTACAGTTCAGGGAACACTACCATTGTAAAAGCGGTGAAGTTACATGTAGCTAACACCTAATTCATTGTTAATTACCTAATTAAATATCAGTTACAAAACATCATAATGGTGTTTACCAATTCTAATTGTTATAACTGTGAAGCATTTTTGTATTTCGAAGCCCACCAAAACAAGTAAGGTTTCAATTAATAAAAATATTCATCAATTGAAACGTTTTTCTCTTGTAGGTGGTGCAGGTTTACTAGATCTGTGCTGCTTCTGGACTGCCACAAATATGTTACCACCTCGGTCAGAGATGCTGAATGTCACATTTGACAAAGAAGGTAACATGGTGTTGCCCATGGCAGAATGCTGCTTTTTAAGTCTGGTTTTGCCTGTAAAACATGCCACTCTTGAAGATTTTACAAGGAATATGGATTTGGCCTTGAAATATGGCTCACATGGGTTCACTTTTTCTTGAAGCTCTTCGAGGAACAGGCCACCAACAGTTTAATGACAGACATTTTAATGTTTTGCCTCCCACATTTGTTGTGTTCAGAAGGGATTTGTTTTTTTTGTTAGATGGTGTATGTTATTAATAGCAATACACTAAATGTTGTTATCGTTTTTGTTGTTTTGAGGTCCCAAAACAATTTTCGAGGTTTTTACTTAATAAGAAATAGCTGACATATAATTGTAACTCGGAACAAACTCTGCATTCACCACCAAACATGAAGCATATATCAATCACACTTGAAGCATGTTTTAGACTGGCCATCATAGCAGCTTATGAATAATGAATAGTACTTTCTGTCAAGACCAATAACTCAAAGGAGAAAGATAGACATATCACCAAATTTGGTACATGTCAGTGAGTTCTACTGTTTTTACATTCTTTCGGTAATAAACTGAAGAGTTTCCAAGTAAATGTCTACCCCATGGTATTGCGAATGCCGAAGAGGGTCTATGATTTCTCTAAGTTCATTCAGCTGTTCCATATTAAGTGGAAAATTGGTATCTGGAACCTCAACATGATTATCGTTGTTCAGGTCGGTAGGAATAGGACCATCCCAATCAACACCGAAGTCATCCATATTTATCTGCAATATATCAAGAAACTTTCATTAGGGGCTGCATCATTTACTGTTCGGAGTACTCCAGATTTTCGGAACACTAATAAATCGAACCAATAATGGTCACATGATTATTCTGACGGTCACATGACTGTTCTGGCTGCCCCTGCTTTTGAGTTGGGGCAGTCAGAACAGGACTTCATGTGACCGTTATTGGTTCGATTCAATTGGTGTTCCGGAAGTCCGGAGTACTCCGAACAGTAAATGAAGCAGCCTCCAGATATGACAGGAATCGCATGAATTACTATTTAGACTCAGGATTAATTAGTAATTAGATTTTTATATTTTTATATTGATTTGACATTTTTAAGTGCATTAACTAAAGTATGTTCTTTGTTTTGTTTGTACATAGCTGTAGAGGACAGTGATTGATCACATGATTAGTGTATATTGTCTATATGTGGTTTTTACTTTATTAGTCTATGTTGAATAAAGGGTGGATTTCAAGTTGTTTTTTTGTATTATATTATTAATGAACAAACTCTAACAATTTCTTGAAAATTTGGTGTCTATAATGTGTATACTCAGCTATGATTTTTTGCTAATATATTAATTATTCTCCAGTTTCCTTTATATTTACAAACCAATGTTGTTTCCTTTATATTTACAAACCAATGTAGAGTCGACCATGTATCAATTAATTTCTCAGATTATAAATAAATATTTTGGGTTAATGAAAACTTGTTATCAGTTATGTAAAGATTAGTTGGTTAATTAATTAATTAGTTGGAATATATAATTGGGTTATTTTACTCCATTGCTTAATTAATAAGCAATACTATTAATTTATTATTACTTCTCAGCACTGTTCTTGATAACACAAGTGTTATTAATTAATCAATATATACATGTACAGAATAATATGACTTGTTGTATTTACTACATTTACCTGTTCTGCAAACTCTCTTGCAACTGTCCCATGAGGGTTCCTATTTCGTATCATGCCATTAATCCAAAGTTGTTCAGGACTTTGATTACCTTCACTGCTAATAGGCCCATTATTGTGACCTGATTTAAAATCTGCTAAGCTCCTATTAATTCTAGGTTGATATACATAATGAAGAGCAGCCAAATGATGTTCATTTGATGCATCTAAGATGCCACATTCCTCCATGAAGTGAAACAACTCGTAGAAAAGGTGAGTACAGCCAGCGAAAAGGTCTCTCCACATCCTTTCAATGCGCTGATTGTGTACACTTCAACCAGTGATATGGCTTCCACGATCAGGGCCTCGACTTGGGTGTGTAAGCATGAACCAGGCAACATCAACATTTTCACCCCCTTTATCGGACCTAACTCGTGAAGGCAAACCAAACTCTCTCACACCATCCATAAAAAGGGTAAAAGCAGCTTTATTGTCAGTGGAGCATCCCAAATACACAACCATGCGAGAATACCCATCGATACCACCGTGAATAACAAATCTCCACCTAAATGAACATAATATGAACCAATTTAGTATACCCTTTCAGTATACCTCAAATTTACGGAAGCCTCAAATTGACAGAAGACCTTTCAAACCGGAATGTGAGCAGTCAAATCCATTCCTCTCTGGCAAAAGTGGGGCACTTGCAATTTGGCTCTCCCTGAGGCAGGGAATATTTCAAAGCTACGTAGTATGTTACCATTGGATTATGCAGTTGTTTTGCCTTGTACCATTTATGTTTTGTAATAACATCTTCTTTCAAAAGGAGAATAAGCTAAGTACTGTACTTTGGTGTGGGGAATCTGCCACTGAATTATGACCTGCTACAGGCAAGCCTGGAAATAATTTTTGAGGACCTGCCTGTCAAAATGACCAGCACCAATGAATTTGTGCCTGTCATGAAACAAAATGTACTGGTCATTGTACCGGTCTGCCAAAAACATAGGATACAGAATATGCAATTGTTAAAATCATTTTATACATGTATATGTACACAAAACAATGTCAATTATGTCTATAATGAATAATGTTATAACGCTGTTTCAAAGACAAAGTACTGAACTACAAGTCTTCAGGCAAAAAACCTACAAAATCACTAGCTTCACTGTCAGTGTCACTGAAAAGTAAAGCAGCTGTCCGGCCAGAACCAGATGAATCTGTACCATCATTAGAAACTTCCATGTCTTCCACATTGTCAGATTCTGAAGCTGGTGGTGCTGGTGTGGTATCAATCACATCATTGATGTCATCAACAGAATCATCAGAATTGGCATCTTTTTCAGACACGTGATAATATTTAACTTTCTTTTTTCTAGCTCTATATTTCTTTCTTCTCTTCTGATTTGGCCGTCTAACTTTCTGACTTTGCCACATCTGAACAACAGGGCTAGCATCAAACGAACCAAGGGGAGGACCTTCCTCCTCAATTCTAAGAACATTTGTTAGCCTCTCTTCGCCTAAAGAACATCTTGCATCACTCTTTGTTCTCTTGAGTTTGGAAAACAGGCGTTCTAGTTTTGCATTGCAAATTGGCACAGAAAACAACAGTTGGACCAAAAGCAAAATGTTCTTCCACTTGGAGGAATACGAGCAGTTAAACAAAAGTCTCCATGTCTTCTTGTAGTTGGCCTTCTCTGACTGAAGAAAGTTTACTGTATGACTTAGCATATCGTGCCACTCTTCAAGAATAGCTTGATTATAGTTGCTTTGACAGAGGCCTTGCTTTAATAAAATAGGACGGAACTTCTCCAAAATGGCAGTAATCATGTTATCTGCAAACTCGACTCCGTCCACTTCTGCTAGTAATTTCCAGTGCTCCGTGTTCAAGATCTTCGCTACAGACTCTAATTCAATGCTACTGGC
>CACRXK020004524.1:0-31315 GCA_902702795.2 Paramuricea clavata | reverse complement strand
TTTTATATTGTGTTCTAATCTTTATTCTAGTTCTTTTTACGTTTTCTCTTTGTTTTGCTTTTTTTGTTTTCCTTTGCTGTTGCTGCAGCTGGCACACTTTTCCGACCATCACCATAGAATTCTTGTGACTTGTACTGAATCCCCTCTTTATGCACAAATGCATCAGCTTCGTTTGCCCTTTGCCTTTTATATTTCTTTCTTCGTTCCTTAACAGCTGATTTCTCTTTGTACTCTGCTGTGTCTATTCTTTTCTTATCCACTTTCTTCCATTCATTCACCATTTTCTCATCAACATCCAACCCTATCTTTGGCAGCAATTGCGAGTATGTAATTTCCATTCCACTGTTGAACAACAAACAGCCAAGACTAACAGCTAAGCTTGTTTCGCGGGGAGATGTGTACTGCTCTTTAGGGGCAAGCCCCCAAATAACATGATGTAAAGACTCATTTGGGTTTTGAGTTGCACATCTTTCACAACCAGCAAGAAAGTTGGCATCACCCAAACGATCGAAAACTGGTTTGATCACTTCGATAATGGCAGGGGGGGAACGGACTCTTTACAGGTTTGTGGAATGTTGTATTATTGGCGACATCCCTTTGGTATGAGCACCACGAATCCTTCCCAACTGGACAGAAGGTATGCTGGGGGTTCTCCTCGGTACTGGCATAATGATACATTATAGCTTTGGTAGCCTTAGCCGTTGCCTTTGAATCGCCTTTATTTTGGCGAATACATAGGCTGTAAAAACTTTGGATAGCATCGATCCGGGCTATGGTCAATCTACCAGCACCACTCAAACCCTTCCCATTATGCATGTTTTTTTCCTTATAAATGAAAATAGAATAAATATATAAATGTTGAAACTATTTCTTTATGACGTTACGTGCACTGAGATTAGGCTATTCAAGACGAGTTAACTTTTTATTTATACGACATATGTAGTGTCGTTTGCAATCAACCGTAAAACGCACACTATTTTTCGCGTTTGTTTATTTTGAAACATACATGTTTGGTGGGTAAAACATGCATGTTTGATCTATGAAATGACTCAGTACATCTTACGATTTGAGAAACTGCAGTTCATTTCAAAGTTCAAACTGTATCGTTAGTGCTGTCATAAAAGTGCATGCCTGATCTCAACATCGGCATATGTGCATGTTTCAAACGAAAACAGAATATGCGCGTTTTTAGGTTGACAGTATAAGTGTGCAATATTTACCTTTATAGTCACGGACAGACAAGTGATCTCAAATTTGTTCCCATTCTTTTGGTTACATGAGCTATACAATCAACTTTTGGAATAAATATTGCTTCTCCATATGGTCTCTCTATGCAAACTCCATTGTAGGAGGAGGAATCGCCATCACCAATAAATGAAATGTACCATAACTTCCGCTTCTCAATTGATCTCCTATATAGTTGCAATACCCCTGATGATTCCATAGCCTAAAATTATATTGGGCAAAACATTTAATCATAAAGCTAGCAGATTTTAAGTACATATATATATATATAGTTACAAGTAATGTATACTATAATAAAAGTAGAATTTCTGTACCTGCGCACTCCCCTCGTGATTGAGCAGACAATTCGGCTCGTGGGCGATATACCAAGATAGGTAATCTAATCGACCTAATTCTCCCCTTGCTCTCTTTCCTTCTATTTCTTTACACTGTTTACATTCTCTCGTCAAGTACACCACGTCCAAAACTTTCCCCGTGACTTCCGAGACAGCAGCAACCAGACCATCTCGTGCGGACCAACCTCGCGAACTCCATGAACAGTCAAAACTCGCACCGACATCAACAACTTTTTCTACCAATTCCTGGTCTGTACAATCTGCAACTTCACCTACTGTTCTTTTAAGTTGTTTCAGTTGCAAGGCTGCCTGGTTGAAATCAATCTCAGTTAGGTCTTTTACTTTCTCTTCAATGAGTGTTGTATGTTTATCCCACGTGTAGACCGGTGACAAACCGAGAAAACTAAAACATTTTTGCGCTGCAGATCGTCCTTTCCCGATAGCCCGAAAACCAACAACTGAAGCACGGTTAACATCATATATTTTATCGGACTTGGGCGAAATTGGAAAAGACTGGTTCGACTCTCGCGACACACAACATTCATTCGTACAACGATAGTTCCATTTGGCCCCAAGACCTTGTTTCGATCCTACCTTTTCCACAATATGTAGGGAACTGTAGCAAAGTTTGCAAACAGCAGAAGTTTCCAGCATTTGCCCCAAACTGTCAACGTTAACAATATAGTTCCCTGTGGGTTTCAAAAAGACAGAACATTCGTCGTGGTCTTCGTCGTCGTCACTGCTATTAAAAGGTGATTCAGAACTATAGATGATTCTGTGGCGCTGCTATTTTCAAGAAACGATTTCATGCTTTCTTCTAGCTTCCTCTTACTTGCGCTCGGTGTTACTGTGTCGTTTGTCGCTGAAGAACAAGCTTTGGAATCGTCCAATTGTTCTGGCCACTGTTGTTCTTGAGAAAACCATGAACCTTTGTCACTATCCGCCAGCACTTGTTTCTCGTTCGAGTCAAATTTCTTTCGCTGAGAAGAACTTTTCCTTTTTCGCGATCGAGAAGAGCAAAATGGGCTCTTATTTTTTCTCTGATCCTTTACTTTCAAAGGCATGATGACCGCGTACTTATACCACTTATGACTCAAGAATAATCACTTTATATAGCTCGCTCCAGAGAGAAAAATTTGCTGTGTTACTGTTGTACAAACTACAAAGTTATATAATCCTGATTTAACCTTACACCAAAGGTCCTTACACCTAACACAAGCCACTTCACAATATGGACACACATCCGGTATTGATTATCACATCTATCCACACATTGTCAATTACAATTACAAGTTTCGCGGCAAAAATATTAGTGGTTATAACATTTTTAGTTACATCTCGGTCGCATTTTAATATTTTCGAAAAAAACTTTCGGCAATCGAGAGATCTTCTGCCCCTCGACATAAATAAATAAAAATGTAAAAAATGATGAAATCAGTGCTTTCATCATATAATGTAACCTTAACTATAAAGTTTAGTATTATAATAATATTGTTGCTTTCGTAATATAGCGTGTATTCTATTTATGGCACACTCATCAGTACGTATTAAACAACGATAATATATTGTACATTATGTTGGCGTGCAACTATTTAGTAATTTTAATCAAGTTTAAAACGATCAATTGTAAAGGCTTTCCAAAAGCTTAAAAAAATTACAAGGCGGTGTTTGTATTCAAATATAAGAACTTATAAACACTATTTTATATTTATATTAATTGCTGATATAAATTTATAAAAACTCCGCGAGTAACGCTGAACGTGTTTCCGGTTATCACAAAGGTAAACAATAGAGCTATTTATAGCCATAATTTATGAATTTCGCACTCTTTCATATTCCTTTTGCCGACAAGTTTTATTGCGAATAACATAACTTTAAGTATTCTACTTTAACCCTAAAAGTGTTTTAGACACCAGGTAGGTTGCACTTTTGAGAATTTTTAGTTTGAATTTTGTACCTAATCATTAGTTGTTTGGCGAACGAAAATACCGACATCCTTGGATGGAGACTAGTAGGCTTAAAATAAGATGTACAGTCAAATTCTTTCAACATTCTAAAAGAGGAAGAATATGTCTCAATACGTTGAAAAAAGTTTTTAATTTGACGGGAAACTTTCCAAGTTATGATGCACAATTTAACACACATTTGACCGCCGTTTTCGGGGTCAAATTTCAGTGTCGCTGACGTCCAGACAAAAATTCGTCATAACTCGAAAAAAAAGAAAAA
Organism: Paramuricea clavata; assembly: GCA_902702795.2. Lineage (NCBI taxonomy): Eukaryota > Metazoa > Cnidaria > Anthozoa > Malacalcyonacea > Plexauridae > Paramuricea > Paramuricea clavata. The sequence continues at coordinate 27,509 of CACRXK020004524.1, read as the reverse complement.
TTTGGAAATTCTAATATTAGTTTAATACCTTTTAGGACAAAGGTATTTCATGGTAAAAATATAAATGAAATCTAATTTTCAACCTGAAACGCTCTGCATGGTTCTTAGTGAGACAGCCACTTAAACCTTTAAGTGGCAATACACCCAGATGCGCCCTACTTTGTTAGTTTACTTTGTCTAACGCCAGACAATTTTACTCGTCAGGGGGAGAGTGCATGCTGCCACTCAATGGGTCGATGAACATGCCAAATGATCCTTGACCGTGGTAGTGCATTTTTGCACTTGCTGAATGATATCGCAACCAAGGATTGTTTCAAAGGAAGAGCCCTGAGATCATGCTGTGTAGCAATTGGAATCTCGCATAAAGCAGGCAAGACCTTTACTCAGAAACCAGGATTAATATTAATTTCCCACATAAACACTTGAAAAGCGGACTGTCCCATCTTCCATATGCAGGACAAAAAACATGCAGCCTGGACTTTGACTGTTAAACAACCGAATCAGCATGATAAACAGTGTGGTGATTTTTGCTTAGCCCAAACCAAAGCCAGTTTTCTAGAATTAATTTGCAGAATCCTAAGAATTGGACCTCTAACTTGAAGAGCTACCTGTGCTAACTAAGTCAACAATAACTGTGCATGCATGGGCAACACTTGAATTGAAGTGACTAGAGCAAATCTTCAAAGGATAATAGACAGATCAGATTTGACTTCCACTACTGCTATTATTAACTAACCAGATAAGTTTCATTTACCCAATCAAACAATCGGATGCAACTGCTAGATCAAGTAGTTGTAGTGGAAGTCAAATTTGAACCTTTCTATATGGATTTCATAGAGACCAGTCATTAGTTGCTGATACATTATTATAACTTGTATAATCAAAAGCTACTATATATTCATTTATGATGTTAAAAATTGATATAATTATCTATAAAGTGAGAATAATTTTAAAAATATTCATAACATGAAAGTGATTCATGCAGGTGATTGAATAAACAATGTAATGTGCATTCTGAATCTCTACAAATTCCTTGACATTATTTTTCCAGTACAGTGTAAAATTATATAAATGTGACATTAGGTTGCATGTCCACCAGTGTGTTCAAATACCATCCAGTGATCTGGTCTTGTTCATTGTTACTTGCATCTTGCTTAATTTAACTGTTTTTTCCCCATTTCTTGTACCCATAAATTTCTTTTCAATAATCTAGAAAACTTCACAATCATTCAATAAATTTAATTTAAAAATTTGGTGAAAGGTAAGGGGTCAATAGATGAAAAATCATTTCTTCTTGTTCATGCATATGGCCCCACCCATTTCTGTCAGGTGTTAGAGTAGAAATTTATTGAAGCCTTGAGAAAATAATTGTCGCAACAAGTTTACAAGCCACACTGCAGAGCTGGGCCATTTTTTTGAAAGGTCTCAAGGGCACAAAAGGTATAAATGTAGGGGCAAGGGAACAAAATAATGACATTTTGAGATTTAGGGACAGGTTTTACGATGGGGTGCTAAACCTTTTCGCTAAAAAATCCCTGACCAGCTACAGTTGTCATGGATATTAAAAATACTCATTAACTCACTAACATTAAATAATGCTGAATAAATGCTGAAACTGGTGTTTAACTATTAAAATATCCTATGACCTTAAGGTTCATCAGATTTTGGTTGACCTATGACCTTGAGGTTCATCAGATTTTAGCCTGCGAACAGGCTCACTGGGAGAAAGGTGAGCCTGCACGGTTTATTCAATCATCCCCTTTTCACATCTGCTAAACGCGAACCAATCAGCGTCGACTGCGATAAATAAACTGTCAACTGTCAAATTGACGCAGGCCGTATGTGCAACGAATAAATGTATATATAAACAATAATACGAAGCATTACTGTAGTAGCAAGCCGCACAATATATTAAATATAGAATTCTCTAGATAATAGATTTGTACTTTTACTACCTGTGACTGAAAGAACAAAGTTCTGAATATTTGAAGCTATTAAAATACGGAAGCCGTATAGACAGTATCGTATGTCAAATGATAATTTTAAACAAAACCAGCATTGTTCAGGAAGTTAATAATGTGCAGTGAAATTATTAAACAATTTACAAAATTGTCAGCAGTTTATAGAGTAAATAGTACAACGTTTAAATTATTAGTACAACGACATTCGAACGATATATATTTAATATTTAAATGATTCCAGCGGCAGCGAAGATCAACAATATAATTATTCGTACATATATATATATATATATATATATATATATATATATATATATATATATATATATATATATATATATATATATATATATATATATATATATATATATATATATATATATATATATATATATATATATATAGCTTAAGATTTTGGTTTACGAAACACAAACAGTGCTCAATACCATATAGATAGAGCGTAATATAGTTTTTCGTTTTACCTCAAAAAAACCACAACAGTCCGTTTCATCCGTATAGACCACCTGATGATTCCTATACGGATGAAACGGACTGTTGTGGGTTTTTTGAGGTAAAACGAAAAACTATATATATATATATATATATATATATATATATATATATATATATATATATATATATATATATATATATATATATATATATATATAGTGAAATGTTGCTGATAACAAGATACAAGTGTTGTATATAGAAAAGATTTCAATGTGCAACCAAAAGAGACATTTATAACGTAAAATAAAATAAAAGCCACTCAAATTTTGCACAAACGTTTTCGCTTTAATGTTAGCTCCTCAGGTGCATATTTACAATGAGTGGAATTTGGTTTATCTATTATCTACGTTCTATGATATCATATTATAATAACTATGTTAGGAATGCATATATTTACATGGTGTGAAGTCACCCGTTAAAAACATTCTATTGATCTAAATGTAAGCATAAACTTAATGGTTTTTTAATTAGCGTTCAGATCCGGATTCAGTATATTGATAAGTTCTATTTCTTTCATCTCCCTAAAAGTCTGTCCGTGTTAATGCATTGATATATAGGCATTATTTTGAAAATTCCGTTGTTACACATATTTAAGTGTTCGCTTACTTTTAGATGTCTATACTCTTCGTGTCGAATTTGTTCCTTGTGCAATGTCACTCTTTTTCGTAAGTTTTCTGTCTGGCCGACGTAGAAGCTGTCGCATTTTGAGCAAATGATCACGTAAATGACATATCTCGCTTTGCAGTTCATCGTTGAATTGACTTTCCCGGTTTTTCCGCTCTTTAATGTAACAGACTTTCCTGTGATTAAAACATCGCATGTTCCACATCGCTTTTCCTCGCATTTTGTTACACAGTGTTCTCTGTCCTCTGAATTGAATTGTGCTTTTGTCAAGTATCGCTTCAAGTTCTTCGGTTGGCGTTTGCTTACAATGAGTTTTGTTCTGTCTAATACTCGTTTCATTTTCTCGGAATTGTTTATAATATATATATATATATATATATATATATATATATATATATATATATATATATATATATATATATATATATATATATATATATATATATATATATATATAACCAACAATGAGATGATGGATGTGGGACACATAAATTATATATAGGACAAGAATGCCATTCAACCTAATACGCATGATCTCTGCATGTCACAGATTTAAATCAGCGCAAAGGCCTATATAGGCAATGACAATTGTGCCCCAAAGCTCACTACCAGCAACTGCGGACAGCTGTTTCGCCCTTTTGGGGCTCATCAGCGCAGTGTAGCTGATAGTGAGCTTTTCATCCGAAAAGTATTTATATAACCAACAATGAGATGATGGATGTGGGACACATAAATTATATATAGGACAAGAATGCCATTCAACCTAATACGCATGATCTCTGCATGTCACAGATTTAAATCAGCGCAAAGGCCTATTTAGATAGATTTATTAAAAAGACCGATTTAGCAGATATTTACAAGATTAAAAGGATTAAAATACAAAATACAATCAGATTAAGAATTATTATAGTAATAATTACATGGTTAGGCTAATTATATTAAGTTTTACTAGTGTTAAAAGCTTTACTTCCAGCAATTATGAAACTGTTTGCATATCTATTAGTTCTACACCTAGGTATTGATAGTTTGTTATTACCACCCCGAAGGGAATATTCTGTATCCCGATTGGAAGGGACAAGGGAATGTAACTTGTGTGCTTCGTCAGTACGCATTCATTCAAAAAATCTCTTACAGATCGTCTCTCTCCGTATGAATAATGACACCACACCGGCGCGGTCCATTGCAATATCATAACAACAATCTGGGAAGATTATTCGTAGAGCTCTGCGTTGGATCCTTTCGATCTGATCACTTAAATACTGGGGCAAACTGTGATGCCATACTTCGCACGAGTATTCTAAAATTGGTCTAATGCATGTATTAAACACTCGCACTAACTTGCTTGATGGAATGGAAGGTCTCTTTAATAATCGTAGAGCATGCAGACGCTTCGCAGCTTTCTTACATATGAAATCAACATCAAGAACCCACTTGAGGTCTTCGGAGATGATTAATCCGAGTAATTTAGCATGTCACACGACAGAAATGTTACAGCCATCAATGGTAAGTGGAGGAAGTGCTTCGGTATCATAAGTCGAAAAACATACTCGAATTTCCTTGGTTTTAGTGGGATTCAATTTCATATTGCTTTTGGCCACCCAACTGGAGCATTCACTAATTTGTGCCGGTAAGACTGAAGCAGACGATTGGGCGCTCGTAATTATTTCCCATAAAGTAGTGTCGTCTACGAATTTAACAGAATCGTCAGAGACCTTCAGGTCGTTCACCATAATTAAAAAGAGCAAGGGGCCAAGTTTGGTTCCCTGTGGGACACCACCATTGATTGGCCTCCAACAAGAATAATTCGGGCCGATTCTTGTACGCTGTCTTCTGTCTGTGAGAAAGTTGGCGATCCAGTTAATAAGGACAGGATGTATGCCCATATTTATCAATTTTTGAAGTAAGATGTTGAAGTCAATCCGGTCAAATGCTTTTGAGAAGTCCAACGTACAGATTCGAAGACAGGTGCCGGGTGTGTCCATCGCTTCGTACCATTTATGGAACATATATATAATAATGCCATTGTGGAACTTGATCTTTTAAGCGCACCAAATTGGAGGTTATCAATTTGACTGCTAACTGACGGTAAAAGCCAGCTATGAGGGAATGACTCTAAAATCTTGCTTACAATTGGCGTAAGAGAGATCGGTCTAAAATCGGAATCAATATCCAGGGCAGGTGACGATTTTGGCACAGGAGACACATTGGCGGATTTCCACAACAACGGGATGTTTCCTTCTTGGATAGAAGCATTGAAAATGGATGCCAATGGGCGGGATAGGGAGGCAGAGTTCTCACGGAGGAGCCAAGGAGAAATCTCATCTGGACCTGCCGCCGAATGAGATTTTACAGATATTAGTGCTTTCTCAACTTCATCAATGGAGATATAGAAATCTAAAGGAACGTCATCAACTGCAATGGGTGTCCATGAGAATGGGGGAAGGGTGCTTCCTACAGCAACAAACTTGTCGTTAAACAAGTTAGCTAGGGCGGAGCCTGAGTAGGATTGATCATTGTATAAGATAGTGGAAACGTTTTTCGTTGCACCAAGGCCAGCTATGTTTTTTATGTTGGACCACCACTTATGCGGATTTGATTCAAAACAGTCGGCGACATTGCTGTTGTAAAATCTTGAACGAACTCTCTTACAAAGCATATTTACTTTGTTTCTGTAGAGATGGAACATGATATTGTTTCCGCTATTCCAAGCTGGAATAATTAATCTTTTGATCTCAGATGTTACCCAGGGCTTATCGCTACTATCCGATTTTATACGTTTCATTGGAAGGTACTGGTCGACAATGCCATTAACAATGAATGAAAAGTAATGAAACTTATCGTTGCAAGAGTCCATTCTATACAGGGGAGACCAGTTTATACTTGACAAAGCCTCGAAGACTAACTTCCGATTAGGGGAATGCGTGTCTCTGACCATTCGGGTACTCCGGGAGTTCATACATTGCTTCAGCGGTTTTATCAACACTGAGTTATGGTCAGAGAAACCGACAGGTGGGAGAATCTCTGGAACGTTATAAAATTTGGACGCATTTGTAAATATTTTGTCTAAGATGTTGGATCCTCTTGTTGCATGCTTAACAACCTGTTTAAGGGAAAACGAGTTACATAGTTGACTGTGCCTAAATTGGTTAAAATCGCCTGCAATGATGATAGCTGACGCAGGATAGGATGTTAATGCACTGTCGAGGGACTCAATAAGGTGTGTTAACAGGGCCCTATCGTCGCTTTTCGGTGGATGGTAAATTGCGACTAAAATGATAGAATTAATTCCACGTGGTAGTCGACTTGGTTTTATTAGGAGCCATAACGATTCAACTTCGGGATGTGAAAGTTCCTTAAGATGAACCACAGGCATACGATCGTTTACATAAACACAAACACCTCCACCTCTTCTACCATCTCGTCGGTCACGCCTGAATATGGAGAAACATTTAGATTTATCGCTGAATTGCTGACATTAGGAGAAAGCCAAGTTTCCGTAATGACCACAATATCCAAAGAAAGTGAAGAAACAGTTCCAGACCGCTCATCGATTTTATTGACTAATGACCTCGAGTTGGATAGGAACAAGGAGGGTAAGAAGGTATACGAGGCATTGCTGCTTAATTTAATTTTCCGGAGATTACGACGATTACTGAGTATGCCAGAATTATAATTGCGGATAGATCGGTGATCACGTGCAGTAATCCGAACGGGGATCATGGTGGAAGGTACCTTGTGGGAATCTGTAAGGTTTTTAGGAGGACATAAGGGGATATTTGAGGCCCTCGAAATGCAAGGGGTGTTATCATTTTCCGATAAATTATTCAAGTTTTCTCTGGTTTTGTTAATTTCTGTAAACTCATGTTCGAAGGGTTCTATTGGGTAATTGGACTCGGTCAGTTCTGCTTCACATGATGTAAAACTCTTGGGTGGTTCTATACTAGTGTTGATTTGTGAGTCATTTGACTCACAAATTGTAGATAAACTGCCCATTCCATAGATTGTTTTTCCAAGACAATACGCGGGGTTCGATAATTGGCAGGGCTCTTTCGAAAAGGAGCAATTTTACGTCGAGGTTGAGTAAAATCCCTTAGACTTGAGGTTTTAGATTGATATATACCGTGTTTGTGACCATTCGGAATTATTCCTAAAGATTTCCTCGATCTGTTGGATAATAGAGGACTATTTGATTCCAAAGATTCACACGGAGACATAACGTGCTGCGGTAATAATGATGTTTCCTGATTTGAGGTTTTAGATTGATATACACCGTGTCTGTGGCCGTTTAGGATTTTTCCTAAAAGTTTCCTCGATCTGTTAGATAAAAGGGGACTATTTGATTCCAAAGATTGGCACGGAGTCATAACGTGCTGCGGTAATAATGATGTTTCATTTAGGTTATTTACTTGTTTACAATTAAAACCTCGAGTATCACACAGCGGTAATTTATTCAGGAACTCTTTATTGTCATGACATGGTATTTGCAATTCGGGGGTTTGATCATGATTCTTTTTGTTAACATGCAACGAGGGAGTAATAGGCGCTTGGGGTGGAACAATAGGCGATTGTGGAGAGACAATAGGCACTTGGGGTATAACAATAGGTGATTGATTTGAAATAGCATCATAATCCTTTAAACATTTTTCCAATTTCATGTCCAAGGAATTAATTTTGCTTTTAAGTGCCTCAATTTCAGAATTCTTTTCCTTCTCCATTAGACTTATTGTGGGTTCTGATTTCGTACTTTTACTTCCCTCCCCATCAAGCACGGATTCAAGATGCACAATGTTGTCATTACTAAAACATATGGCTTGCGTATTTGCCAGCGATTGTAGAGCATCTATTCTAGTTAATATAATTTCGAAATTGATTTTCATGTTATCAAACTCAGACAACAAGTCAACGCACAAACATTGTTCCCTGTTAGGATCAACAGTTTGGGAAGATTGATCAACATATTTCGGACTCGGCTGTTTATACATATCTTTAACTGCGCTACACGAAACGTTCGAGGTCTGTGTGTGTGGTGAATTAGTCATGCCATCAGTGTCCCGACTATTAAGCACAGGGATATTTTGGACACACACTTTCACACTGTTTTCAAAAGTATTAAACGATGTTGACTTACATACCGTGACCAAAATTTCGTTTACTAAGTCCCCAGTTTTGCCGTGGAATAACAAGGAGTTTAATTTACCGGGATACCATGTACAGGATAAATCCGCAATAGAACTTACAAACTTTTTTGAAGTTCCTCCGGCCGATTTCCATTTGCCTTGTTGTGCAAATACACATTCGATAAATTTCTGTAGTGATTCGTAATCGTTATGCCAGCTGATTCGTTTACCATCATAATCTATATCTTGGGAAACTTTATGTCTATAGATTCCTTGGAAATCACATGTTGATAAACAGATATTTCCATTTAAATTACTGAACTCAGACGAGCAACACACCGCCATGTTGGAATTATGTCAATATAACGTATGCAATACGACGACCTCAAAATGTACCACACTATAGGTTGATGTCAATCCGAAGACGAAGTTCAGAATACTACTGTTTGTGTGTTGGATTTAAGTGATAGATTCAAGATATGATACACGTTTTTGCTGTGATGCTTTGTTATTGCTTTTAGTTTCCATTTCTAGTTTTATTTTGTTCGATAGTACTATAATAATAAAATGAATTTAAAGTTCAAAATGCTGTTGTTGACATTTGCTATTTTTAGTAATTTTGTCAACGAGTGTAAGCCAATCAGAAGCACCCGTTTCTATACGAATGCTACTACCAAGAAAATCTATAGTTCCGTGCAGGCCCTCCTTTCTTCGCGCCACCCGTAACCCAGGAGGGCCTGTTCGCAGGCTAATCAGATTTTAGCTTTGTCAATCTGGCCAATCTGTTATAATGGCTCATTTAAATAATTTCAGGTCATTAAATGTAAAAACAAAGTATTTGAAGTTAATACTGCTGTAAACTGTAGTTTAGTAATACTGTAAGTGTAAACACGTTTCTCGCAGCAATAAATCAATATTGTAAATAATAATCATGTGAGAGTAGAACTTTACTGAGAGTCTGAGTAGTGTATTATAGGCCATAGTCTGGCCATGGTCAATATTTAAACTACAAATTCAGCTAAGGGACCGGTCATTATTTATGGTGGGGGGTGGCACCGAAGATAAAAAGGTTGGGTAAACAAAATTTTGAGTAAGTAAAAGGTTGGGTAAATGAAAAACAAAACGATTCAAAGGTTGGGTAATGAAAATTTATTGTCATTTCAAAAACATGACTCACTGTCAAAATATTGTTGACTGAAAAGCAATGTCAACAGTAATTTGTCAATACAATATGTGAATCAATCAGAGTCACTATCTTGATCATTTTGACAAAACAAATGGTATAAAGTTTGTTCGTTCACTGCAACCAGGTATATCAATCATGTTTCGCTCGCTACTCTGGTTTAAATAAATGATTACAAAGCCCAGTCGAATTGTAATCAAGACCCAACGTTTCGACACTCCAGTCTAGTGTCTTCATCAGGGGTGATCTAAAACTGCGATCGTGGCTTCTTAAATACCCAAGGGATGACGTGATGTCATCACGGCTAAAAGAACATCAAAAGGCTGTTTCAACTTCAGACAAGGGAAAATCAGCTTTAGCCGAACATGTATGTTACACCAAACACGAGATTGCGTGGGAAAACTCTAAAGTAATTACCACAAACAATCGCTATGGTCAAAGACTTTGCCTATAAGCGTGGCATATAAATATGAGTCATCATGCTTTGAATAGGGATGACGGTGCCTATTTGCCAGAGGAATATATGCATCTTCTTGGCAGGTGACGTCATCCCTTGGGTATTTAAGAAGCCACGATCGCAGTTTTAGATCACCCCTGATGAAGACACTAGACTGGAGTGTCGAAACGTTGGGTCTTGATTACAATTCGACTGGGCTTTGTAATCATTTATTTAAACCAGAGTAGCGAGCGAAACATGAAAAACAAATGGTGTTTCCAAAGAAAGTACATGTGCAGACAACATGAAACTTTAGACTGCAGAAAATTTCACAAGCTGTTATCAAACTCGTGTCACAGAAATGAAAGAAAGGACACGTGTGACAACTGAATGGTAACTTTTTGTAACGTTTTTGGCCAGGGGTGGGTAATTATTTTTTAATTGATATTTGAGGTTGGGTAATCCAATTTTTGACTTTTTAATGGTTGGGTCAGCAAAATTTTTGCCACGAAAAACATTTCTCTTCGGTGCCACCCCCTGCCATAAATAATGACCGGTCCCTAACTATATTAACATGCTGTATAAATATAATAGACTTCGAAATATATATTTCCATAGAGCTAGTCAGTGTAACAAATAATTAAAGGCAACCGCATTGCCGCCATTGCAATATTCGCAAGAGTGCACGTGCACGTGTTAACTCATGGGAATCTGCTAATTAATTTGTAAACAATAAAATACTTCTAGACATTTTCAAATTCATACTGTACCTTTTACTTGATGGAAATCATCACAAATAGTACGTACGAGGTTGGCTCCATTGTCCTTCGAAAGTCGAAATATCGCGTCATAGCCTCCTCGGCGATTTATATGATGCGATATAAAAGAAGATTGATGTACATTCGACGTAATATATAAACGTAACATATTAAAAAGAAAGATTACAACAAAAAATAAACGAATATAAATAATCCGCGGCAATTCAAGCTCTATTCGTGAACTTTTCGTCGCCCCGTCTTTATTTCACTAAAGCCCGCTCGCAAGCTAATACTCCAAGAATCTTGGAGTATTTGTCTGACACGTGACCAGCGTTTACCAGGATTATGTCGCTGCCTTCAACTCGCGGCTAGTCCTGGGTACGAGGTTGTTCACCCCCCTGATAATATTCAAAATGGCGGACGTCCAAGGGGGAATGCCTCTTGAGCACACACTGGCTAGGACCTGGCAACGGTTACTCGAGTCGACCTTCTGTGTGTCTTTGTTCTGCCCCAGGGGGTGACTGCTTCTATTTACGATACTTGCCGAGTGATGAATCATGACAAATAGCAATTACTTGGTTTTGATGGCATGCAACATGTACGCACTGCGTACCTATTTTTTAAAAATATAGGAACAGCCTAATTTCGCAGAAAACTCTCATGTTCCATTGGATATTTTCCCACCACTGCCATTCACTAATGGGAAAGATTAGCATAATTAGTCGGTGTTCGAAGAAACCGAGCAGCTCATTCTTTTGTACACAATTTATTTATTACTTACGGACATCAGCGATGTGTCGTTAATTAAGATTCCTTCCTGGATTTGTGCCAAAATTCTCCCCATTGCTCCATAAAATTCATCTGCACTTTCCAGGTCTTCCAATTGTCTATTAAAAAAAGGATTAGAAGAATTTAGAAAAAGCAAAACCGTTGTCACGCCCTGTAAATAAACTCCTTTTAACAATAGCCACGTTTAATATACTACCAGTAAAATGAAGTCAACGTGCCAGTCTCCATTTATTACCCTAACCATCTGCATCATGCCTTCACAGCAAAGAAATTTAGTGTAAAATTTAATGGCAGATTCTACAAAAACCATCCGGAGGAGGGCGCTATGCAAGCTTCGTATAAACGCCCCCAAACACCCAGACACTGATCTAGTGCGGCCTTTACACAATTAGCATTTACATGCAAATACTTTTGGATTTGAAATAAATCCCCCAACTATATATGTACGAGTTAATTACCGCTGATGAGGTTTCTTAGCGTACAACCAGAGGGGCGTGACTAGAAGGGCGTGCTGTCGAAGGATGTATCTCGCTAGGAAACGGAGGTTCGAGGTAACTAATTTTTTGTTCTATCCTTGTATTGAATTAAGAGAATAACGTTTGCAGGTTACCATGGGGTCCATATGAAAACGATATTCAAACCGTTTTATAAATCGTGAATGCGTTTAAACAATAGGGTTTTATTTGGGTAAGAATCTAAAAGCAAATGGAGGGAATTTTATATCTCCATAGGGAAAAGCAGGGTTGGTGAATAGTGAATTCAATTTATAATTAAACATTCACCGGGTTATAATTTTCAATTCTATTCATGACCCCCCTCACTTTTCCCCGTGGAAATATCAAATTCCCTCCCCCTGTTTTATATTCTTACCCAAATAAAACCCTATACAGAACAATAAAAATTTGAACTAATTGTGATTAACGCACACACGGTTGTTTGCAGTTTCAATCCAAATTCACCGATACGTGGCTATTAAGCCTGGTTCACAAATGCCTGGGGTATACCTGAGCTATCATTGTTTACAGCAGTTGATGCATACATTCTTTTGTGAATTATTTGGTTGAACCATTAACGACAATAGCCTGCCGATATACAGCAGGTATATGTGAGCTACAATCTTTGACAATATAGATTGGGACAATCTAGTTTCCACATACATTCGGTTGTAATATACCATTTCACAATTTTTCCATACTCTATCCTCCACTCCCTCCCCACCTGTTTCAATGTTGGCGTCTCGCAACGACACAACATTTAACTGGGGGATTGGGGGTACTACGCCTTTCAAATTATATCAAATTATAGCACCTGTCCCATAGTTTCTGGTAAAGATTGTCTTGGTGGTGACCAATGGTGTTTGGAATTTAGTAATTAAACATTTTAGTTGTAAGTTCATACCACCCAACTCGAGTAGTATTTTAATTGGTGATACTCCATCTAATCTAAATACTTTAACTGCTAGAGTCATGGATATCTTGACTTCTGTTATAAATCAATATGCTCCTATAAAGTTAGCCTCGCGCAGCAAAAATAAGTAGATAACTAAAACCATGGATAACGAATTATATACTTAAATCTATTAAAACGAAACAAAAATGTATTATACGCATTTCTACTCCAACAAGACGCCAGCTCAGGCGTTCACACTGACCTGAAAACGGCAACTTTTGTGGTAGAGTGTAATGTGTAGTAGAGAAGTAAATAGGGACACAGGAGGTCTGAACCATATAAATACAACCAATAAATACAATCATGATCAGCAACTATTAACCATAATATACCAAAACGCCCGCTCAGGCGTACCCTCCAGCTTCGGGCAACTCAACCTGATAAGCCAGTTCCACTGTAACTATGGTCATTAACTATCAACGGTAAATAATGATGGGCCAATAATAGCGAAGAAATTATATAGTCCTTGATTTTTAATGCCATTATATGGCTCGCTTCAGGTGCTAAAAAGTTTATAGACATAGACGATTCTTCTAAAAAATACGTCGATTTGCTTCCATTTATAATTTTATAAGATAAACTGATCCCAACCCCAAGCCCTTCTCTAACCTCAACCAATAAACATCTAATAAACAATTTGAGAATTAAAAAAGAGGGGGGAAAGTTGGATCTTGTTCCGAAAACAAATCGAACCGTACAACGTTTCACTTCGCCGCACGCAACGCCGCCTCGCTGAATAGAATCGAAAAAATACATTTTTACAGTAATATTACCAATATATGATGAAATGGCATGTAATTTGGTGCAAATTAATGTAATTAGGTGCAAATCTATAATTATGCAAATGAACACAAGTGCACAACGCATGTTTATGAGTCTACAACGTATATTTATACTTGTTAATTAAAAAGTCAAACTGTCAAACCTTTAACTTGTCTTTGTTTATATTCCACCGCTAAATTAAAACGAAAAATGTACCACAAGCATGACATGAGCCGGCTATTACGTACATAAATACGAGATTGTTACTATGGCATATAAGTCATGGAACCGAGGAATCAATGGCATTTTGGCTTAATCGTTGCACCCTGAGCCTGCGATGAGCTAATACAAACTCGATTTCTCGACTACGAAAAAAACAGGAAAAAACAGAAAAAGAGGGATTTAAGACACTTCAGCTATTTAGAAAACAAAAGGCATGTACGTTAAAATAGGGCAAACAGAATCTGAGATGCTTACTACAAACTGCGGTGCCCCACAGAGTTCCACCCTAGGGCCACTATTTACATAAATGATATGCATAAATGCTTTACATAAATGATAGGCATAAGTGTTCAAAAAACTCTCTTTCCGCATCTTTGATGGTGACACAAATGTTTTCTACTCCTCAAACGTTTTCAAATGATTTCTACTAATTTTGAAATTGGATAATATATTCAAATTAAGAATTGCTGAGTTTACTTACAAGCTTATAAATATGAAAACAAATGTTCCAAGAGCATTCTCATCCTTTGTTCTACAAGCTGCTAATCAACATACCTATAACACTAGATATGCAACTAAAATGAATCTTGTAAGACCTAAAGTAAGAACTAATTATGGAATTCATACTTTCAAATTAATTTCCTCAAAAAATATGGGAAACTATTGATACTGATATTAAAAAATTATCTATTATATTTAATATATTTAAGTATATATATATATATTTAAGTATATATATATATATTTAAGTATATATATATATATATATATATATATATATATATATATATATATATATATATATATATATATATATATATATATATATATATATATATATATACAGCTAATTCAATAAAGGTTGTCCTTTGAAACCTTAAACTCTAAAACCTTAAACTCTAAGCGTGCAAAGCATAATGGGAGCAAAATTTAAGCAGTTTAGAAAGCATATATGGAGCCCATTTTTTGGAGACATGATAAAAATCTCCCTGCAAAAACATTTCACTGACAAACGGCTTCAATAATCAACAATTAAGCTTGAAATCAGTGCTCCCATCATGCTTTGCGCGCTTAGAGTTTAAGGTTTAAGGTTTCAAGGTTTAATATTTGCAAAGGACAACCTTTATTGAATTAGCTGTATATATATATATATATATATATATATATATATATATATATATATATATATATATATATATATATATATATATAACAATTCAAGTCTTCTTGATATAATATAGAGTGCTCAATACTTTATTGTAGAGCTAAATATATTTAATTATTTAAATAAAGTACAAAACAAACGTTGTTACTCAGAGTTTCATGCCTGAGTTTACAGACAATCTTCGGACAACTTCGAGTTGTCCGAAGATTGTCTGTAAACTCAGGCATGAAACTCTGAGTAACAACGTTTGTTTTGTACTTTATTTAAATAATTAAATATATATATATATATATATATATATATATATATATATATATATATATATATATATATATATATATATATATATATATATATATATATATACATCATTCTGCTTGCGCTGGGTATGGAAATTATATAATACACACTCTAGAACATTTTCATCTTAACATATTACAGAGTGTACAATTACACACTTAACATAACACTTGCAGAACTAGTATTGTTCGATGCTGAATTAATATAAACGAGTATGTTTATGACATTCAGTTATTTGCAGGGCAAGCTGTAAATATATGTAATTCATAATTATTATTATTATTATTAAAAGTTGAAAAGTTGAAGAAGTTGAAAAGTATTACATGAAGTAAACAGATACAACCCAGCATATACACAATTTCCAAAATGATCCTTCAACACCCCTACAATCCATACAACAACCTAAACACCCATATGTACTGTTCATCTTTCTCACTCACTGCGTATAACCAAACACGCAATTTATACAGCTGCATACAGACGCTCTATATAAACGCTATAGTTATACCACATCCATTCGTAGCCCAACGTGTTGGTTTGACAAAAAATATCAGCGAATTTGGTAAGACACTTATACTTTACACTTATTTCACAATAATCATATACATATTTTGCTATTCTTATGTTTATTCACTCTGTAATCCAAATCGGTTTCTGTATTCTATCCTTCTTATACATGTGCCAACCCCAATCCCTGCTGACGAGTCCATGAAGGACGAAACGCCGCGTACAGGGATACTGAATTTTACACACATGACTATCTCCTCTCGCTTTATATATTTTACATGCCTCCATACAAGCTTTTTAGTACAGCGAGATCATACTCCTTGAGTCTGATCAAATTTATTTGCACCACAGGATATTTTACCGTTACAATTTCACACACGCATCTCCAATTTTATGTTCCAAAAGTATACACCTACACTTAGGCCCTGTTTAGACGGCGAACTTTTCATGCGCCGAATCTAATGCAAGGATTAAGTGCGACGCTGGAGCGGCGTCTAAATCAATTAAGTTCGGCAGATTTTGATTAAGTTCGACACGACTCGAAGATGCGACAAGACAAGTCGTATATGCGACACAGGTTCGACATTGATTTAGACGTCGTGCTTTTCATGCGCCGAACCTAATGCATACTTAATTTTTTAACATTACAATATGATTATCATATATTTGCATTGTAAAAATGTCCAATATAGTGTCCTCGCAATTTGGTACGGCACAATTAAGTTCGACGTCTAAATCAGTTTCCAATATTTTGCCGTATCTACGGCAATTAGATTCGGCGCATGAAAAGTTCGCCGTCTAAACCGGGCCTTATATTTCTTAGGTTCACATTTATACATATACAAGTGGGTTTTTTATTTTTTATTCTCAGGTTTATCTAAACAACATTTTTTCACAAGCATACATTGTGCAAACAACACGAGGCCATCACACTATCATCTTTCACACTACATTTTCTAATATTTTAGGGACTATTGTGGCATAAATTTATTACTAGGACACCAATATGGTTCTCATTACCTATATCTAAACTTTAAAAAACTTATAAGTTTTTAGGTCTATTTCTAATATCTATCAGGTAAACACTGTTCATCAGTTCAATTGGAGTACCTATAGTTAAATTATATACAGAACAATTACTAAATACATTCTGTATAATTGTCCTCTAAAAGTTGTTTTTTATTCCCTAGTGTACACTAATAATTATATGTTTCTAATGTTATTCTATATATAACATGTACACAGTGGCGTAGCTAGACCTTCATTTTTTTTCATTTTTTTTTTTTTTGGGGGGGGGGCGAAGCGAACGCCGAAGGCACGAGACCATCTAGGGGGTCCGGGGGCATGCCCCCCCCCGGGAAAATTTTGAAATCTAGAGTACCTGAAATGCGATTTCAAGCATACTGGGGGTAACATCTTGCCGAATTCCGACGATTAAAGAGTACATCGAAGACATAAATTTTCCCAGACATTTCTAATTTTCTACTCGGAATTAAATAAATTGGAAAAGTCACCTTGAAAAACAGGAGGAGTCGGTCAGCGTCACCTTATTTCCCCTCTGTGATGCTGGGGGAAGAAAATCCCAATGTGATTTTGATCAGAAATGTTGCATTTAAATCATTCTAGGTTCTATGAGACAGCATTTCCGCATTCTCAAAATTGCGTTGCTTTTTTATACGATACAGAATAAGTCTGAGAAGAATATTCATGCTATGATAATGCATACATGTAAATCTAAACTAAATCTATTCTTCTTGGAGTCCATATCTACAACTGCTTTAACGAGATTTCACAAATCAAGTTCCTCCAGTATATCGTCGTTTTCCTCAGTCGAGACGTACTTAAAGCGGCAGTGTCACCGGCTGCGCATCCGTTCTGCGCATAGATCAACTTGAAAAAGTTGACCCAACTTTTTCAAGTGTATCGAATTTCAATATGGCGTCTGCCCGGGGCGTCATGCTGACTCAGTACGGGGGTTCAAGGAAAAATGCTGGTCGAAAAAGGAACTTATTGCTACAGCGATAAGAGTTTTTATTGCTTCCCGGAATAATTTATAGTTGAAATTAATTATGCGAAATAAGTTATTTGCGCGCGCAAGTTAATTTAAGTGTAGTCACGTGACTGGAAATTTCGGTATTTATCAGTGGTGAAGCGGGCCATCTTTCCTTTCCTATTCCATATGGGCTGCAGTTCACATCAAGAAATTGGATGGAAGAGAATTATCTTCCGTATCTGGTAAATATCTCTTACTTATGCATAATAATTATAATATATTGGATACCAAGGACATTTCCAATTTGCTTGCGACATATGGATATTTATGGGACTTTACTTACAAACCAGACTGCGGGGTTGGCCATTTCGGGTTCGCAAAAGTTAGAAACTCGAAGTGCGGGTGCGCAAAACAGTTCCCAAGTGTGCATCAAGATGCAGTCAAGGGCACAAAAGTAGCGAGATACATGTTAACAACAATGAAAATTAGAGATTACAGGGCAGGTTAAATTGCGAAAATTGTTATAAAGTGTTAAATTTCTGCCTAAAAAATATCGAGTGCGACGTTGACTAACTCTGCAGTCTGGCTTACAATGACTCACATATTCATGACTTTTAGTCGCAGTCTACAGGGGTAACTACAATACACTCTAAATATGAATAAATGTGAACTTTAGGAATTTATTAGCCAGCCCCTAGTCTTCCGATTTATAAAATGGGAGCTAAATTTTTGGGGTGACATCTACCCTCAGTGTGTAATAGATAGTTTTGCTCACACAGCTACTCGTGGTCGTGATTCTACAAGCGTAGCAGATCAATACTGGGCTCCTTGCGATTTTGGGGCGGCGGCGACGGCCACAACACACTCCTTCAAATAAATGGTAGTAAAAATAATTCGACGCGTATTATCAGTCGCCGGTATAAATTTAATACAGTCTTACATTTAAGACATATTTTATTTTATTTTATTTTATTTTACAATATTTCAGAGGCTCAGAGCGGAACACTCCCTTACGAGTAACCTTAACTATTTATACAGAATACATATAAGTGATAATTATTAACAACACGATTTAACAGAGAGACCAGACAAGGTACGACATGAATGACATTTAACATGGGTTTTATGACTGGGTAGAGTTCGGCTGAACCTGGTTTGAAATTGCACTTGTTGCGGCTTGAAATGCAGCCGTTGCATCAAGACGAAAAATCTCTATTTGGCGTTGTAATTACAGAGCGAAGACAATGTCTAAATTATTCATATATTGCGATTATTCTATTCTCTCAATGATTTATTGTATTGGAGGCCGTTGCTGTCGCGTTGCCGCCCTGGGTCGTAGGGTCTCTAATGCGAAAGCTCAGCGTCTTTGACTTGTGCATGCAAGCGCTGCGTTTAATATAAACGTACTATATGTAGCATATACCTTGCGCTGTTGCATGACTAAAATAAACGTACTATATGTAGCATATACCTTGCGCTGTTGCGTGACTAAAATTTTCCGTGGCTTTTCAGAGCGAGATAATCCCACTTGATAATGACATTAACAGGATATTAAATCCGTACAGCGTCAATTATCGATAAATTATAGCCTACTGCGGACACATTCTGTCCACACCTCGCGATTGCAAATATTTTACAGATGTTAATTTTCCTTTACTATACCTTACGAGGCAGATTATAATCTGGGGGCATGCATGTCTGTGCTCTTCACTATATTTGTATGATATAGTGGGTATTTGTGCTAATTTTATGTTAGGGGTCCGAATTGTATACGTATATGTTACATCATTATGTTTGTACATATGTTATCATGAATATGCTAACTATAGCATTTGCGGGGTTGTTGCTGCTAACTATAGCATATTGATATTGTGCTATTGCTATTCGGGTTTATTAGCTTATTAGCAATATTCCCGTTGTTATCGTTTCATGTTCTTGAAGTCATTTCATGTTTTATGGGCTATAGAGCAACTTGGCTGTTTTCAGATGCCCATACGTTGAGATTTCAACTTTGCCCTTGGGTTTTTTGCTACACAGAACTTTTTCATGAATTTGTGGCATTTATATATACGATCGTTATAACTTATAACGACTTATAACTTCGTATTGTTTTGTGTATATACGTGTCCGAGTTGTGTTTTAAACATGTGTACGTGTGCGTATATATATTCTGCCCTTGCATGTTTTTGTGTCAGATACCCACAGCTGAAATCAATATATTATGGGATGGTGCGGCTGCATGGTTGTTTTCAGATTGCCCGAATATTTATAATTTGCAGCATTGTATAAATGGAATATTCAATTTGCGGCTACCTCCGATGTATGCCATTGTGATTATTCCCCGCTGCTTCGTTTTTTGTATGTTTCTCTGTAAATTTCAAGTTTTATGGGCTAGAGCACTAGCTGTTTTCAGATGCCCACGTTGAGATTTCAACATTGGGTTTTTCCTTCACAGGACGTTTTCATGAATTTCTGGCATTTATATACATATATATGTTCATGTTCTCATTCAGTCTGTTCTGTTTTGTATACGTGGCTGTTACGGCTGTTCTCGTCTAAACTTATGTTGTGTCACTGTGACCGTATATAATTTGCTACTGTTCCTGTGTTAGGAAAAATGCATGTCTACGTGGGATAGAGCGATTATCGTTTTCAGATGCCCACAGTTGAAATCAATATATTGTGGGACGGTGCAGCTAGTTGTTTTCAGATTGCCCGAATATTTATATATTTTGCAGCATTGTATAAATGGAATATTCAATTTGCGGCTACCTCCGATGTATGCCATGATTATTCCGCTGCGTTGTGCGATGTATGCCAACTTCATTTCGTTGTGACGTTTACATATATGTCAATACTTCTAACGTTTTGCAGTATTGTTATAGAATAACAATTAGATTATTCCACTGCTTTTTGTCTTACAGGTTATTTTATTATTGTACAGTATGTTTTTGTTAGGTTTATAGTCCGTTTAGCCGGGTATGTCGATATCAACCGGTCAAGCATAGCTAATGTACATGGTGCAACTCAAATTTTGCTTGTCTGCGTTCTTTAGTCTTTTCTTTCAGAACATCCATGCTACTAGCCCAAGCATCTCAAGGACCTCAAGTACAAATGGTCGCTGAAGAAAACGTCAATCGTCCACCCTTCATGATTGCCAGTACACTGACAGTGAAATGTTATGGCCAACTTGGTACTTCCTATCCTTCAACTATTTTCGTCCGCACCACCCGCGCTGTAATATAGATTTGTGGTTTGTGACTTGGCAGTACGCGGTGGCGCCAAATTACAAAATTTGATACACATTTGCGCTCTTTGCGGCCAAACCACATACTGCGATGCCAGGGGGCCGGTTAAAAGTCATTAGGAAGCCGGAATACGCGACTTTCCTCTTGTTAGCGCACTGTGCCAAAATTTATTACGCGCACGCAATCTCAGAAGCCTACTTCTGGTTATTTTGTGACAATGGGCTTCCAATCTCTTGACAACTTAGACAGTCTTCATGTAAGGCAATATATCCGATTGCAAAATTTTAATTTTCATCCTCTCGATTCTCCAGTAATGGCGCCCCAACCGCTGTCAAGTCTCGACCAACACCAGTCACAATAAATCAATTAATTTATTAATGCATTTACTGGGTGGACATGATGCGAAATGGATTGTTTATTCATATGAAGGTTTTACATTTGCGAATATCGTTTTATGCAAATTATAATCTTTTATCTGCTGAACAAAACCATGAAATTGTGAACACTATATATTAAATACCTAGGGGAATAGCTGCGTGTTCGCCTTTGGGTATTGTTCATACTAAACAAGCGCTGGAATACATGATTTATTTTCTCTAAATTCTATTGTTAGTTTTGGTAGTCATTGCGATAAACTACGTTCGTGTTGATGTCATACATTCGACATGTTTAATTATACTTTAATATACGGCTTCAGAAACGGTTAGTTGCTAAAACACAGCTAAATATTTCGCATCATGACTTCCCGGCTTGGCAGCTTCGCAATTATCACCGATGCCGCATTCATCTTGCTGATTTCTTATCTCTTTGCAAATATTGGGGAGTGCCAATCCGTGAGCTCTCATTCGCAAGAATTGAATTAGACGCTATATGCATGACAGCGCTATTTATTACCTGAGGATCAGACTGCGGAATTTAAATTAAGTCACTTGCGTAAAAAGGTAATTCAATGCTCGATTGCCTTGCTTAATTAATTTAGTTTTGTAGGTGGTCGTGCCACGTCATGCTTTGTTACGATGGCTTGTTGATCTTACAAAAGGCATCCGATCGGCCCAGCATAGTCGCTATATCCTATCACACTCGGCAATTTGCGAGGCGGTGGTAATTCAGCGTATAACGTTCTTAACAGATGATGCTGCATTGGTTGATATTATAATAAGGCTATTCGGTTCCATTTTGGAATTCGGCTGTTATGATATTTGTACGTAAACTGGTGCTTGCTTGTTTTTAATTAATAGCATTAAGTATATCTTTATTTCGTACTCGGCACATATCTGGATTAAAAAGTGTTTCAGGGAATCCTTTATCTCGGACACAGGTTGCTACGTTGAGACAGCTCGCATCGGCCAACGTTCATTCATCACCAACAGTCATTCCGGACTATTATATATATAACCTCAGTTCACGTTTCTAAATTTAATTTACCCAGTTTGTTACTAACGGTGTGTACAACAAATGTTTTGTTTTTCGCAAACGTCATTGCCGGCTGGATGTTGAACTGGCACAAGGTTCACATTTTAGCAGATGCATGTTTATTTCGCCCGAAACTGGTGATTGCCTAGGTATTTTAATTATCTTACTTATTCATCATCGCTGGATGTTGAAAAGACACAAGGGTAAGGTTCACATTTCAGCTGATGATATTTATTTCGCTAGAAACTCGTATAATACGGTATTTTATCGCCTCGGGAGACACTTATTGGTCATCGGTTGGATATTGAACTGACACATGGGTAAGGTTCACATTTCAGCTGATCATCAGTTTATTCCAGTGGAGGCTTGTATAGTAAACTAGGTAATTGATAGCACTGTTATTATCTAGACCAGTGCAAGTTCATTGCTTTTGACTGACAATAGCATATGCAGTCAAACTGACATAGATTGAGGTTTTCGTAACATGTGGTATCAATATATACGTAGATATTTTTCATGATCATCTGCAAACGGTTTGCCAGGTTGGGGTGGGGTGTGTCTCCTTTATCCCAAGGAGACTTGTGGCGTTAGTAATGCCCCCACCTTTTCTGTGCTAAATGTTATATAGTTATTAATTAATAATTTTTCTTGTTAATTATTAAAAATCGATTAAAATAATAAACCGGCTATGTGCCAACAACCGGGCACATAAGCCATAATTATGCCATAAAGGCTTTGACTGGTTTGGTAGTATTCGGAAGCACAGAAAACCGAGCTCAACCTGACAAACAGTTTGCCGATGGTGGTTTAATCTATGCAGGGAAGCGATAAAGAATCTTATTGCCACAGCGATAAGAGTTCTTATTGCTTCCCGGAATAATTTATAGTTGAAATTAATTATGCGAAATAAGTTATTTGCGCGCGCAAGTTAATTTAAGTGTAGTCACGTGATTGGAAATTTTGGTATTTATCAGTGGTGAAGCGGGCCATCTTTCCTTTCCTATTCCATATGGGCTGCAGTTCACATCAAGAAATTGGATGGAAGAGAATTACCCACCCTCCTCCCCGTTGTTGGACGCGATATCTTGAACTTAAATAGATACTTTATGTGTAGTGGGCGTTAGTAATGCCCCCACCTTTTCTGTGCTAAATGTTATATAGTTATCAATTAATAATTTTTCTTGTTAATTATTATAAATCGATTAAAATAATAAACCGGCTATGTGCCGACAACCGGGCACATAAGCCATAATTATGCCATAAAGGCTTTGACTGGTTTTGTAGTATTCGGCAGCACAGAAAACCGAGCTCAGCCTGACAAACAGTTTGCCGATGGTGGTTTAATATATGCAGGGAAGCGATAAATATATATATATTTATACCGGGTGTCCCAAAAAAAAGTACTCCTGTTTGATTCGTAATAACTTCTAAACAAGTAAAGCTTTTTTAGAGAAATAACTTGCATTAAATAGAGGAAGGCCTAACTTAGATTTTGATATATTACAGTTGTATTTCACTTAAAAATTCACGGAGATATTAATCTTTAAAATCGGGAGCATATTTCTGGATGTGTCTGAAATATGCAAAAAACGGCGTATCAAATTTTAATCAAGATTTGCCCGACTGAAACATGCACTATTACCAGTAAATAAACGACACTTGACAAATTGTTTATTATGAAACAAAGTATTATTATCATAGTATCACAAAATACAAGCAAGATTCAGTATTCGTCCGAAATTCGCGTGTGTTCCTAGCACGAATACGTTTCCTTATTTCATGAGACCACTGCATCGCGAAGGATCGTCATGGATCGTTCGTAGTTCTGAATTAGGGCATGCTGTCACAATGGAATTGTGAAGCAATTCTAACTTCTGCAACGTTCTGAAATCTTGTTAAGAACACCCAAACTCTTTTGTCGTTTCTTAATCTTGGCAAGTTCAGAGTAAACTGAGAATTATATGAAACACAATCAAACCATATAACTCAATAAGACATAACAATTAAGCAACTCCCTAGAGACATGCAACATTTTTGGAACAAAACCTAACAAAATAGTAGCATTGATACGGTGAATGTGTATTTGCAAAAAGCAATATTATTTCCTTCAATAAAGAATAATATTCATCCTGCTCTCACCGAGAAGTAATCAACTCAGTCTGTTTGAACCCACTAAAAACATAAGAAAATTAGGCTATTTAAGAAAAATTTAAGCGCCTGCCTTCCATGGTCTTTCATGTACTTTTAAGTTTGTAATGACCTAATATTAAATACTTGCATAATTTCGAACGTTCATATTTCAGAAAACATTGAGCTAAGACTTACATGTAAGATGTCTAAATCTACGCCATATCCCTTACAAACCCTAACGACAATTCGCTGAAATACAAGTTAGCCTGATATGTCATTAACAAACAAACACTGGAGTTAATATTTGATATGCCGATTTTTGCTAATTTTAGACACATCCCAAAAGATGCTTCCAATTTTGAACATTAATATCTCTGTGGATTTTTAAGTAAAATGCAACTGTAATATGTCAAAATCTAAGTTAGACCTTCCTCTACTTAATGCAAGTTATTTCTCTTTAAAAGCTTTACTTGTTTAGAAGTTATTACGAAACAAACAGGAGTACTTTTTTTTGGGACACCCGGTATATATATATATATATATATATATATATATATATATATATATATATATATATATATATATATATATATATATATATATACATATATATATTATGCTTCTAAATTAAACTGTCATCAACTTTGAAGATTTAATCGAATAAAATGAGAACCATATAGTGTAAAAATACATTAATAATTCACTGAGGAAAAACGAAGGAAATCGCTGCCGTATCGGTGGTTTTATATGTGATAACAAGTTATGTTCATTTTTATAACCTTTAGCTTGGCTTTTCTCGGCTTAGACAACGTTTATTTTTAAAATGAACGCCAATTAACTACTCAGATGGGGTGTTTTTTCAGCCATTTAAAACATTTGCAGTCCGTGCTTTATCAGACATAAAACACGAGATGTGCAGCTCATAAAAGAACTCTTAGCTACTCGTGTTTTAAATAGTACATACTTAATATAAATGTTCAAATAAATAAGATAATAACCCAACCAGAAACAGAATATTCAGTTTAGCCTAACACCCGATCTACAGACTCTTGCAGCGAAATCCACACAGAGACGTGCATTAATTAACAGAATTGAAACAATAGAATGCAGCCTGCATGTATAGCAAGACAGTAGAGTAAATTTGAAAGGTCGAAACAATCTTCCAGTCACTCAGATGTGCACTCAGGCTAGTCATACTTGGAGAACTGCCAAACAGTTATGAATTAACGGAAAGCGTTAATCAAACCGTTTATCTGCGTGGTTAAATACTATATCGTGTACTCCTATTTTATACAAATTATGAAAATAAGGATTTATTTACTTGAAGTTAAGGGCCTTAAACGTCAAGGTAAAACAGGAGTTGGATGTTAGAGGATTAATAGGGAATTAAGTTTGACTTAAAGATCCACCAACTCAAACTAACATAAAAAACCACCCCCTTAACTGATTGACATCCAAAGACCCACCACCTCAAACTGGCATCCAAAAACCCACCCTCTTGAATTAACATCCAAAGACCAACCACCCCAAGCTGACATCCAAAGACCCAACACCTCAAACTGACATCCAAAGACCCACCCCCTCAAACTGACATCCAAAGTCCTGTTCCCCTCAACTGGCATCCAGGGACCCACTCCCTCAAACTAACATCCAAAGAATCGCGCGCCGCCTCATATAAATTTACCTCCGGGAGGTGGAGCTGATTGAACGATATTTCCTGTCCCAACAATATGAGCTGATTCATTATACTAAAAACATTAAGAAATAGAGATATTATTATTGCTGGCGCATTGTTGGGGACGTTAAGTTAGATTTTTAAGAAAAAATATTTCACAAACTTGTTAGTATGCTTTAACAGTCACAAAAGATGACAATGCGACATCGATATTAATCACCTTTGAACATTTTAGAGGCTTCGGTGGCTTAGTGGTTAGCGCACTTGCCTTTTACCTCTGAGGCTGCAGGTTCGAGTCTCACTAAGTACATTCTCAATGCGACTCGAACCCAGTCCCCATGTGAAAAGAGTAAAAGTCAACGCTCTGCCGAAAGCCGTGGGTTTTCCCCGGGTACTCCGGTTTCCTCCCACAGGGAAAGTTGACAGGGTGGGTTAGGTAAAAAGGGCCCACAGTAATTGGCATATGCTGTTGTGGTGACCCTGCCCTAGTTGGCAAAGCTAAATAAATAAATAAATAATGGATTATACTACAATCCTGGAAAAATACTGTGGACAGCACGGGCGCGGAAATTGACTTGCGCAATTATCATATACGTGCAAAAACAGCAATTTTTAACTCCCACCTCCCCCGGTTCAATGTTGACAGCTTATAAAGTGGTTAGGTGAAAGCTTTGTGAAATGCCTGTAAAAACAATATTGTATAGGGGGAGACAAAGTCGACATATGTAAGCGAACAGTAGTATTTTACGTCTCCAGGGAACTTTTGCCATGATTGTGGCTATAAATGCTGACGGATAAAAGGCATGTTTCCATACACTAAAAACTACAGTTTGTTAGATTTATCCAAATCCGCAAGATTCTCGTATTTGAATTATTTTACTAGTCATCACTCTGGTAACTAACCATTAACGTTTGTCCTGCCTGTCCTCTGTTACCTGAAACAAACAATTCAGCACAATGTGATAACTGAATGAAAAATATGTTGTTATACATTATTATATTGATGCGCACATTATAAAATTGTACAATGTGCATTCCGTAGATTTAAACATTCTTAACAATCGCTGTTGATCACTTTTCACTTCATACCGTAAATGATGTGATAAACGCCTTTGACGACTTTATTACTGAGATGTTTATTTTTTAACTCCATTTTAACATTCAGTATTTAACAAACCAATAACTCTTGCCGGTTTATATGTTTAATTATAATAATATATGTTTAATTATGTACGTATATAATAAATGACCCTGTAGGGGGGGG
>CACRXK020004523.1:14845-31330 GCA_902702795.2 Paramuricea clavata | reverse complement strand
TGGAGTGTGGTGGTGGAGTGTGGTGGTGGAGTGTGGTGATGGAGTGTGGTGGTGGCGTGTGGTGATGGAGTGTGATAGTGGAGTGTTGTGGTGGCGTGTGGTGATGGAGTGCGGTGGTGGAGTGTGGTGGAGAAGTGTGGTGGTGGAGTGTGGTGGTGGCGTGTGGTGATGGAGTGTGGTGGTGGAGTGTGGTGGTGGAGTGCTGTGGTGGAGTGCGGTGGTGGAGTGCGGTGGTGGTGTGTGGTGGTGGAGTGCAGTCGTGGAGTTTGGTGGTGGAGTGCGGTGATGGAGTGGGGTGGTGGAGTGCGGTGGTGGAGTGCAGTGGTGGCGTGTGGTGGTGGAGTGTGGTGGTGGTAACAATAGAACAAATTTCCGCGCAACATTCGCTCATAGTGCGCAGCATAGGAAAGATATTTTTAATTTCTGAAGCACACAGACAGAAAAAACGCATATTTTGATTGTGTTCGTTATTGCGCACCGTTGGGATGTTATCACTTGTAATATTATAAGACTATTTGTAAAAGAAGAGTTTCATACGATTTATGTAACATTATAAGACGCTTGTAACATTATAAGACTATTCGAATAAGAAGAGCTTCAAATGATTTATGTTTCAACCAAAATTGAGAAAACATTCTTGAAAATTTTAAAACGGCGACCCTTATTTTTTTGACGAAATGTAAATGATATAAATTAATTTTGTACCCAGGGCTAATGATTATGATCTTATACTGTACGACCTGCTATTTGTGCCTTCAAAGTTTGTTCATACAAAAAGATATCCTCAATGTCAACAATACTGTTTCGCAAAATTGAAATAGAAAAAAAATATATAATTATATAGTAAACGTTTGGATTCGAATAACTTAACATCGTATTATTTTATTATTACTATAACATGAACATAAAAACATAAAGTTCCTGCTAATAGTAAAGAATAAGTGCTTTCAAAAAAGTAAAAAAGCAGCGAGTCCTTCAAACCACCTAGTATTTTTACGTGTATAATCCACATAGCACATTCCAGGTAAAATAAACACATTTCCTGGTTGAAAATTGTCAATTCAACAAAAAATTGGTATACTTCATTGGAATTTTAACCAGGAAAGTGGTTAATTTTTTACACACGATTGTGCAGGTGGATTTTTAACCCATCTTGGTTGAATTAACCCAAATGTAACCAGATTGTTTTTAGAATGTATAATCGAACTTGTGGTGTTACTAACTATAATTAATGTATAATCCTTCATGTGAATATCAGTTTATTCTGCCAGGGAATTCAGAACGTCTACTGCAGTATATGTTATAGACATTCGTGCATTTTCTTGACATCTACGTCCACCTCCACGTGTTCTTACAGCATGTTCCGCACGCTGCCTCACACCATGATGTGCTCAACGACCTCGGGCAGTAGCACTATCACCACCTGCATGTTATACTGGCTAAACGTCTTTCACCGCCCATGCAGGCGCACTTATTCGGAGCCTTTTTGTTAGACACGCCTAATTGAGTTCTTCTTTTGCGGTCTGTGGCATACTTCTTCGTTAACTTCAACCGATCGCGCAAAGTTCGGAAGAATTATATCCCCTACCCAGGTACGCCAGTGGCCATTGTCCGATGGCAAGTGAATTTTATTCAGGGCAACTAATTTTCATGTACAATTTTAATACAGTAACAAGGTAAAGTCAAACCACTGTTATATATGAATAAATATTAGAAACAGTTGTAGCAGTTGATATAAGTGAATAAATTATTTCAAACCATGTTTAGTTGATGCATGCCTAGGTAGGCATATGAGGATTGAATAGAATTACTGTTTGAATCTTTTTAAATACAATCTGTCATAAACACAGCTATACCATTTTCCATTACAATAAACATATTTTGATATAAATATCGTGTCAAATGTAAGCCTTTGTATAAAACTGTTTTTATATCATGTAAGCCTTTGTATAAAAATGTATTCATATCTTCGTTTTAATGCAAATATTGTGGCGGCAAATCCAAATATATTTAGGCAGGTACACATGCTCAAAATTTACGAATGAAGATGGTAAATATTTCGTTTCAAAATTGCTCCATTATATAGAAAACGTGACAGCATTCTTACCTCGATGTTTCTCATTCATCCCTGATGTTCCATCTTCGTTCAAAGAATTGAATTTATCTTCGCTTACATTGTAAAATATCGCGCTCATCGTGAGAATTTTCGGCGCAAATTATAAACGTAAGTTGCGCAAAATTTGGAGGAAATAATTTTAAAAAGAAGGCATATGCAATATAGTAGTTGAAAATAAAATAATTATCTAAAAGTAACGAGGAATTTTAACAGATGAGGAAAAGTTTTTTCGTCAACCCCTCTCCCTCCTCCATCGACAACAATTTTGGAAGATTTGCACGGAAATTTTTGTTCAGTGAAGTTTCTTTATACTATAAATATTTTTGTGCGAAATTTTAACCAGTTGAATAAATGCAATATTTTGACCAATGAAGTAAAGTCAAAGGAACCAAATTTAATTGCGAGTAGCTAATTAGACAATTGGCCAAAATGACAAATTCCCAATGGTTGCAACCTAAAAAAATTGGTTGATTTAACCAATCAATTTTACACTGCAGTGCATAACTGAAGTTTTTTTAGCGAAGAGAGTTTTCGAGTCATTAGCGAAGAGAGCAATAGTTTACTATCCGTCCTCAGGCTATTTACACAAATTGTTCTTAAATTTGACGTGTACAACTTTAAACGTTTATTTCACGCAAGCTCATTTAAATTAAACTGCGTGGGCGCACGCGCGCGCTCGTTTTCCTTGATAAAGTCCGCTCAATATTGGCCTCCAAGTCATCAATGATTCAAAACTGTTTAAAACTTTATTTTTTTAATGCCATATCCTAAGAGACTCAATCCCTTCTACAACTCTCCGCTGTCTTAATCTATATTCATTTCTCAATACTCGCGTGTTCTCCCAGTCTATTTCTTTCGTATACTCTATACTCTATACTGTGCCTTGCTAAACCTCCGTCGTCTTTCCCCATTCGTTCTTCTGCCACCGCTATCCGTCCATTTCTCGTATCCTCGTTTGTTAATCTTACTTTGCTCTCGTGTTCCTTCTTTCTCACCTTAAAAGGTGGCAGTTAACCCTAAATTTCCATAAAGAGTCAGAATTTTTAAAAAAAATTTTTTTTGCTTTATAAGATAGGAAAATTATAATATTTTCACTCAGGGATCTATATTTTGTGACTTTTGCGCGATTTTGCCTGCAATGCTGGTATATCTGATGGAATGTAGGTAAAAGTTGCATAGCAACCAACTACAAGAGCTTGTTTATTTTTGTTGCTAAGGTCATTTTGAGCCCAAAATTTGCGAAAAATCACCAAAACCCCCCTCATTTTAAAGAAGAGAACTACCCCCTCTGAAAATGAGCTTTTAACTTGTGTCCAGACCTCCAAGTTCAAACGCAACGTGTTTTTGTTTTGAAATGCTAATATGGCTGACAAACACACAAAGTGAACACTGATAAATCCATTTCAATCGAGTACATTAGACAACGTTTTTTAGTTTTTTTTTAATAAATATGGCTCGAGATGATAAAAGAAAGTTTAGATCAACAAAGAGAAAGAAAAAGAGAGGATTTTTTGGGAAAAGACCGCAAGAAATTTCGACATCTGTGAACAACATTGATAGCACTACACATTTGAATCCTGAAAGTTCTGCGGCCGTTACCGCCATTTCTACCTCTGTTTTGCCTTCGGAAAGGGAAAGTATTTCAACAAAAAATTGCTAAACAGCTCTTTTGAAAAATTTGAGAACAACGAACATGTTTTCACTCGTCAACAAGCACGACAAGTCGGTCTAGGACCCGTGCCCAGTGTAGACGTCGCTTCTGGCTACAAAATACAGGATGCCGAACTTTTGAGCAAGTGTATCTCAGATGCGGCAGTTTGTAGCTCCTGCTGTAAACCTTCTTCTAAGCTCCAACTGTTTCAGAGAAATAAAGAAAGAGAAGGTTTGTCAGAGTCTTTATTTTTGAAATGTTCGTCTTGCAAGATTGAAACCCCGTTGTCAACAAGCAAACGTTTGGGTGGCAAAGGTGGAGGGGCACATGATGTAAATCGTCGGTCAGTGTTGGCATCTTTGGGACAAAGTGGACTAACTAACTTTTGTGCTACAATGAATTTACCTCCTCCTGTGACCAAAAAGGCATACAATGAACACCTCATACAAATTGAAAAGGCAGCCATTGGAAATGCTGAGCAGCAAATGCAAGATGCCGCCAGGAGGTTGAGAGAGAAGGTTGCTAGGGAACAACCGAATGATATTGTAGATGATGTTGCTTCTGTCGCAGTGACTGTTGACGGTACATGGCAGAAAAGAGGCCACTCATCAAAAATTGGAGTCATTTTTGTGATTTCAGTTGACACTGGTGAGATTTTGGATTATGTAGTGAAGTCTCTTTTCTGCCATGAGTGCAAGGCTCACAATGATGATGATAAGGATTCGGACAAATATAAAGAATGGAAGCAGGCACATGAGACAAGGTGCCAAATTAATCATCATGGGTCATCTGAGGAAATGGAAGCTACTGCTGCAGTTGAAATATTTAGTCGCAGTATTTCATCGAGGAAATTGAAGTACACAACATTTGTAGGAGACGGAGACAGCAGTAGCTTTGGTCGGGTAAAGGAAGCATTGGAGAAAAAATTTGGTGTTGATTATGTTATAGTCAAAGAAGAATGTGTTGGACATGTCCAAAAGAGACTAGGGACTGCTCTGATAAAGTATAAGTCTGATATGAAAGGGAAAAAGTTATCGGATGGAAAAACAGTTGGAGGTAAGAATCGGTTGACAGACAAGGTGATTGACAGAATGCAGAACTTTTATGGCAAAGCTATCAGGGAAAATAAAGGAGATCTAGAAGGAATGCAACGTAGCATTAGGGCTATCCAGAATCATATGATAAAAAACAATGCATCTCTTGATCAACAGCACCAGTACTGCCTAAAGTCTGGTGATACCTGGTGTAAATACTGGAAAGACAAAACAGAAGACACATCAACGTATAATGAGGACAATCGTTTTCCAGACTTGTTTATGAAAGAACTTGAACCAATTTTCTCAAGACTATCAAAGGGTGATCTTCTAAATAGGTGTCTAAAAGGAATGACACAGAATCAAAATGAAGCTGCAAATGGAATGCTTTGGTCTCGATGTCCAAAAACAAAGTTTTGTGGCGCAAGAAGAGTAAGAATTGCTGCATGTGAAACAGTGACTCTCTTCAATACTGGTGCTGCAAGCAAAGCAGATGTTATGGAGTTGTGTGGTCTTACCCCAGGTATAAACACCATGAGAGCACTAAGACAGCAAGATTGCACCAGAATCAAGAATGCGGCCAAGAAAGTAACCTTGAAGTACCGAGATCAAAGGCGGAAACTTCGTGCACAACGGAAGTCGAAAGCTGACAAGACTGCTTACCAACCTGGTGGATTCAGCCTGAATGCACAACCAGATATCCCTGTGGAAAAACCGAAGAAAAGGAAAAGAACTGCCAAGGTCCAGATCAAATTTGTTATGCCTACTATGGAAGTAATCGGTCATACCAAAAAACGCAGAACTTAAACACAGAACTCGGTTATGAGCAGCTGGTATGCCTAAACTTATTTTTGAGATACTTTATGAACCCCAAGCTATCATAGTTGAATTTCTTGTTAAGAATTGTGAGTATTTGACATTATAGTTGACTTTATCCTATTAGTTCCTCATAATCAGGTTGAAAATTGATTCAAATGTGTTTACTATGTTTAACCTCAATTTTCTCAAAACAAAAAAGTTATACTGTTTTGAATTTGTGGAAAGGATAAACAGAAGAGAATTAATTGGAATTACCTGATTTTTGGACAGTATGTAGATTTAATGTAGCTTTATGCAATCTGTAAACAGTTTTTCAAAAATTGCGATACTTCCTTTGTTACCATGGAAACGGGGTTTTTTTATTGCTCGGACCGTGCGTTTTGATCAAATAAAAAATTGGCTACAGCTTGCACATCTTACAAAGTATAAAGTAACATCAGAAAGTTTGGGCTTTGTAACTATTTTCCCTTTTGAGATATTGCTTCCACAAATTCCTCTCGATGACGTGTTTATTTTTTGTTACCATGGTAACTAAAAATTGTGTGATGCCTTCGACCACATCAAATATTTCAGAATTACCTATACTAAGATTGTGCCAAATTTTGTGCCAATCAATTAAATATTATAAAAGCTATGGCAATTTTATGGTTTGAGACAATTGGGGTTAACTGCCACCCCTCGATGTTTCTCCTACAATCATCGCTTTCTTGCACTTGCATGGGCTCTCGTAGACAACAGATTTTTGTTTTTCGCCAAGTGGTTGTTGAGCCCTCGCCTTCAATTCCTTTATTTTATTTTATTTTATTTTATTTCCTGGCTTAAATGTCGTGCGAAACGAATGTTTGCAAGCTAATCTTTTGAGTTATTCTGATAAGCCCTGGATGTAAGGTACAATTATCATTCCTCGATACTCTTGCCCTTCCGACTCATTCATTTCTCCTTTATCTTCTTGTATGTATTCTCGAACCTTCTGTCTTTCGAAACCATTTGCCACAAACACATCTTCTACGTTCTTTAGTTCTTCTTCT
Source organism: Paramuricea clavata (assembly GCA_902702795.2). Lineage (NCBI taxonomy): Eukaryota > Metazoa > Cnidaria > Anthozoa > Malacalcyonacea > Plexauridae > Paramuricea > Paramuricea clavata. The sequence goes on along the minus strand of CACRXK020004523.1, from coordinate 24,682 downwards.
ACGTGTTTCTTATCACATAACGCTCGCGCTCTGTCTGCAAATCCTTTGATGATGCCTATTTTCATACAAGGAGGATGATTCGATTTCGCTTTAACATTTTAACATTGATGTTGGTCAGTGTCTTCTTATAATAAACCATACACTCGACTTGTTTGGTTTCCTGTCCACTTTTTGTTTCAAATCCAGTATTGGCAACATATCTTTTACTTGATTTCCTTTCGTGAATACAATGACGTCTGGTTTAATGCTATTCAGGTGATCGAGTATTTCCTCGGATTGATCTTCCTTGCACTTCATTTCACTGTCGTCTACATACCAGTACCATTGATCTAGGTGGTATGGAGATGTTTGCATTGCACGAATTTGAAATTCTTCCATATAGATTATGGCGACTTCACCAGTTACTCCAAGGTCAATTGGTCCACTTTCTAATATGTAATGATTGCCGTTAAACTCACAATAAGACAAACCAAACATCCATTTCAATATTTCCATTATCGACTGCACGGTTAAGTCAGTTATATTTACTAGAGTTTTACTTTCTCTTAACAAACTTTTCAATAAATTTTAATGCCTCATCTATTGTAATCGATGGATATAAATTCTTCACATCATAAATCACGAGTATCTCGTTTCTCTCCACAAATAAAATTCTTAAATTTTCTTTCAAATCTCGCGAATTTTTTAGATAAAGTTCATTTCTTCCTTGAATTGTTCTCAGAATTGGAATGACAAATCTTGACAGCTTTTCAAAAGGCGATCCTACTGTTGAGACCACACCTCTCAATTTGGAAACCATCTTTGTGGATTTTTGGCAATCCTGATGACCTAGGGGCATGACAATCCTTTGGTTTTAACCGTTTCGCATCCTTCTCTGAAATTTATCCTCTTTCGAAAATTGTTTCGATAACCCTTATACCTTCTCGACAAACTTTATCAGTCAAATCCCAGTCCTTTTTTGCTCTAACGGAAGGTTTTGCCTTGAGATCAAACAATACTTGTTTTGTCTTGAATTCATAACTTTGTTCACCACTCTCATATTCAAATAAGTTCATAGCTACCATTACCCGTCCTCTATCTGCCGGTACGAATACGTTTCTTTTATCTTGTAGAGCTTTCTTTTTTCCGTTTAACTCTTCTTTCGTCAAATTCGTTTTATATTTCTTGTGCCTAGCTTTCTCCAAAATAACTTTTACATTTTCACGTATCTCGCCAATTTCATGTTCAACTATTTCTTCTTCAATTTTGTTAATCTCGCCTTCTCTCTTTATTTCTGTACACATCCTCTATCTGCCGGTACGAATACGTTTCTTTTATCTGGTAGAGCTTTCTTTTTTCCGTTTAACTCTTCTTTCGTGAAATTCGTTTTATATTTCTTGTGCATAGCTTTCTCCAAAATAACTTTTACATTTTCACGTATCTCGCCAATTTCATGTTCAACTATTTCTTCTTCAGTTTTGTTAATCTCGCCTTCTCTCTTTATTTTTGTACACATTTTCTCTGTTTCTGCTATAATATTTTCATACGAAACTCCTGTGGAAGCTTCACAAAAACCTGGTCCCAAAGACAAGTAGCTCTTAATATCATTGTCGATAGCATCTTTCGTTAGATCAACGACTTCGTTCTTTATCTTTTCTTTCTTCATTTTTTCGTGGCCTTCTAACAATTGTCTGTTTTTATTCTAGAGATCTTCTTTTTCTTTTATCAATCCATCAAATTTCCTCACCTGTCTCTTCTTTACACTCTCTTTTTCTCTGTTTTAGGAAACTCTGATAACTTGTTCTACCCAATGGAAATCATTTTTACACGAAACGTAGCTAAAATAAAAATATTATCAAAAACGTCTTGTGTGATCCTTGATTTAAATTTTAAAAAAATATTTAATATGAACAGAGCTGAAAGTTTCAGAAAAATAATTACATATGTTAGGTATGTTATTATAGGCATTACCCAGCCGGCAAATCGACGTCGATTCGAAGTCGAAACGACGTCAGAGGATGACGTCGAATCGACGTCGAAAAAAGGTTGAAAACGCAAACGGAATCGACGTTGGGAAATCGACGTCGTTTCAACGTCTGGAAATCGACGTCGTTTAGACGTTAGAATATCGACGTCGAAACGACGTTAGAATATCGACGTCGAAACGACGTCGAAAAAGGGTTGAAAACGCAAATGGAATCGACGTTGGGAAATCGACGTCGTTTCAACGTCTCAGAATCGACGTCGTTTCAACGTCTGGGAATCGACGTCAATTAGACGTTAGAATATCGACGTCGAAACGACGTCGAAAAAGGATTGAAAACGCATATGGAATCGACGTTAGAAAATCGACGTTTTTTCAACGTTAGACAATCGACTTCGTATCAACGTTTAAAATCAGGTAAAAATGCATATCGATTCGTCGTCTAATTGTCAACGTCAACTCGATCAGTAATGTGTTTGACAATTATACGTGGAATCAATGTGCATTTTACCTGATTTCGGACGTCAATAGCACATCGATCAAAGTAAAAATTAACGAGCACTTGCCAAAATAGTTTAATGCAATATTTATTTGAAATAAATAATTAGAAATATGTACACATCACAACGCATAGATAAGCTTTTATTAGTCCTCCTTTTTCTTTGCTTTACTTCTTTCCCCGCCTTTTCTATCTGGGGCATACTTTAGAAATCTTTTTACGCTTTCGGCGACTTCGCTTTCATTAGAATTAAAATTCTTTAACACGCTTTCTAAAACGACAATGCAAGTCGATCGATACATCAGTAAAATGTATATAAGATCATAATGGTACGTAATAATTAAGGTGGATTCTTACAGTTTTTTATGTGAAGGGTTAATTATAACGGGTTTTGATTGCGTTAGACGTAGGTATTGGAACCAATCAGTATAAGCACTTCACGATCGGTGCCGTCTAAAAAACGGCATTGTATTATTTTAAACAATACTTTTAGAGTTAGAAAGTTTTCGTTTGAAATATTGCACTTTCCACATATAAACTTGGAATCAAAGAGTTTGAACGAAAAGTTTGATCGTTTAAATACGAAAGTTTTGAAGATCATTTGCAAGTTATCACACCTTTTTGTCTAGACACGAGTATTACTAGTAACAGATTTCCTCTTCAATGTTATTGGTTGAAACCATCAAAACAAGAAAATCTCCCATGCATGACAACTTTTCAAAGTATTATAAAACTCAAGATAAATTTATGTTCCCAAACCTGTTATTATTTTAAACAAGGCAGTCGGTCTAAAGGCAGTCTTATCGCCATGCCCATCCATGTTCAGCGTAGACATAATTTCGTTTGTCATTAGTCTAAAAAATGAGAAACAATTTATAATCAATAACACATACAGAGAAACGTTGTAAATATATTGAGGATATACACGGTGGTGCGAACATATGAAGTTTTCCTTCGAGTGGTGAAAACAATAGTTTACGAATGAGCGCAGCGAAGTACAGCTTATACAGGCATAGCTTATATATAGTACGATCTGCAGACATGCGTGTTTCAGCGTCCAACGCCTCGTCACTGCAGCTTGGTACATGTAGTACCCTCGTATATATGTATACGTAAACTTGCCCTCACCAAACGAACGCGGTACAACACGGAAACACTAAGACCCCGTTCACACGAGACCGGACGAATTCCGGACCGTGCTCAAATTCGTCCGGTTCCACTTGTTCACACGGGAAAACGGTGCTCGAATTTGTTCGTTTTCTCGTGTGAACAAGTGGAACCGGACGAATTTGAGCACGGTCCGGAATTCGTCCGGTCTCGTGTGAACGGGGTCTAACATATCTAGACATGCGCAGAGTGTTATGGGGTCAGAATGCTCAAACAACCCCCCAATGGTTGTGGGCTTTGCATTATCGCTAATAGACGCCCATTAACTCCAAAGAGTGCTCAACAACACCGAAGGGGAAAAGCGTATATATACTGTATAAGAAAAAGCTAATATAAAACTATACCTGCTCATAACGTTGCGAACGTTGTCTTTAACCGTCGAACCACCTATTTTGGTAATTCTGGACACCTTTAATAAGACCAAAACATAAAATTAATCATTTAAGACATTCAACAACCGTATGTAAACATGTATATACGTATTATAGTTTCATCTTCTTCTCATTATTATTACCACCATGTTCTTTTTCTCCACATCACGAAGATGCTCTTCCATCTTGCAAAATTCTTCCTTAGTTTTTAATTGCTCCAAATGAAATGCGGAATCTGCTGGTTCAAATGTTTTTCCAACTTGCTGCAAGCTGTCTCGGATTTCGGTTAGGAGATGAAGAACCCTTTTTTGAAAACCTGTGATAAAATGGAAGTAATCAAATTCCGTAGTTGACAAGTGTTAAAACTATTTAAGTATTTTCTCTATTAATACTTTCATGAGAATATTTCTAATTATAATAACGGATAGTAAACATTATTAAACATATGGACATTATTGAACTAAATAATACCAAACAGCAAGAGTGTGAACTGGACTCGAAGTCCCATGTGAGACATGCACTATACCTTTAAAACTACAAACATACAGTACTATATAAACAGAAAGTAAACATGTCAATTGCTTGAAATTCACACTGGACTATAGGACTTCGAGTCCAGTTCGCATTCTTGCTGTTTTATTATTCAATGTTTACAATAATTTGATTTGAAACTTTGAAACAATAATTTGAAACCCTAATAAATAATTAAGCAATTACTTGGTTAAGAAGTTGTTAAATGATGTAGTAGCTATTATGAAAAAATTAAAAAAACAAACTAAAAAGCTACAAGAGCGAGGTTTAACTTAATTGCTTTATATTTTGTCGTTCAGTTTAATAATATGATTAATATATTATTTATTACTTCAGGATCGTACAATTAAACCTCACACGGTTAATATGTATAGTCAGTGCATGCTCAATGGGCAGAAAAGTAACAATAAGGAAAAATAAACACCTGATACAAAAAATATATATTCATTATTATACTTACGTGCTTCTGGCATTGGGAATGGAGATGCTGAAGGGCGCTCTTTGTCACTCGTTGCAACACCTTTTCTTGATTTCTTTGGTGAAACTCGGGAGGATCCAGGCGTACGAATACTACTGTTACCTGGTTGACTCTTCCTTCTTTTGGGGGTCTGGATCAGATGCTCAGATTCCTCAGAAGAAGACGGTCCCAAATTATCGAAATCCAAGCTGGGCGAGGCCTTGGCTGGGGAGTTAGACTTGTCAAGTAATTTGGTAAGACTGTCAATTACGTCAAAGCCATTCTGTAGATCAGGACTTGGACGAAATCGCGGCAATGGTGGAAGGCTGCCTAGTTAAAAAAGCAGGTTACATTTTAACACCTTAGACAAATTTTAGTCTATGTATTATTTGGATCATTTAAAGAAATGTAATAAAGCTCTATAACAAAAAAGTTCTTCTTGATAGACTTTTTTACTCTCAAACTTTTTATTATGAGGTCATTGTAAGAAAAATGCAAATTAGTTTTCTTTTGTCTAGTGATGGTAATTAACAAGTCCCTAATTATATAATTACCTCATATTCAAAAGTTTGAGAGTGAAAATGACATTTCCAAATAATACATAGAAAAATTTGTCAAAGGTGTTAGTCACACTTTAACTGATAGTAAATATAGTATATACATTGTATGTAAACTCAGTAAACTACAATACAACTCATTATCCGATGTTGATCCAGGTTTATACATAAATGTGGTCCATATTTATCACAATTATAGCTAATCAAAATACGAGACTGTACAATATATATTTGGTGTAATATTAACGTACAATTCGCAAATCCTGAAATAACTTTATATAATGTAGACAAACCTGAAGAACAATTCTTACTGACGGCGACGCTACGTTTCCGTTTACTGCGACTTGTTGACAGAGTGTCAACTACAGTAGGCTACTTACATGCAACAAATGAAATGTAACAGAGTCAGTAACCTGCAAGTTAACATCTTTCCACTTCATGGTGCAATGGGAAAAGCACATGTCCTTCACTAACTGGCAAACAAACAGCTTTGCGTATAAACGATGATGCCTCCAAAAGAACACGCTTTGCTTTGTGATGCGTATCTCGAACCTAATTCACGTTTAAAACCTTTGATTCTGCTGGGCTGGAGTAAAAGTTTTCTAACTGACGATCATCAAGAATGTTACATACAAATGTCCCGTTGCTTCTTTTCTCCTGAACAAAGGCAAATCTGTTTCCTTCTAGCAAAAAACAACTGTCCTTGATGTTATCAGATACTGTTCCTATCTTGGAAAAATTTGAGGTAACATGTTGCTTTGCACCTGCATCCATATTCTCTCCTAGTCGCTTAGCCACTTGGACAATCGGATTTTGCCCGTTCCTTACACACTTCTTCAAATGCTGCATAAAGTTTTCAAACGGAAAGGCTGAAATCTCATTTAAAGAGCACTTAAAATACCGTACGTCCTCAGGCAGGTGCTTCAAGCTGTGAACATTGTACACTGTAAAAGTGTTTCCATAAACATGCTTTGCATTGTTTACAAAGTAGTGCAACAGATCCTGTGCAAATGCCAAGTGTGAATTTCGCTTATTGTTGTCAGAGTCCAACAAGATTGAAATTGCAACAGACAAACAAAGAAAATGCTGATAAATATCTTTTGACACCACATTCTTCAATACAACTGCTCCAGTGTAGAGCAGGAACTTACGAAATTCTGTTGCTTTCCACCTTTCAAGTTCGACAAGTGACCTTGGTTGCCTGGCAAACTCGCTAGGCATTGCACCTCGTAAAGCTTTCAAATTATCTGATATTTGTGAAAACTGTTGGGAAGACAATTTACACTTACGAGGCCCCTTCTTGAGGTAGTGCAGTATACGTTTTGTGACGCCAAGACAAACCATATGCATATAATCTAAGCTAAATTGCTTAACACATGAAACACCGCACAACAAGAGAGGAGAAGGTTGTTTCTGATGGGTTTCATAAGAACAGGACAAAAAAAGTTCATCAGTACGCAGAACAGCTGCATCATTATCGGCATCAAAAACAACCCTTCCATCCCATGAACCTTTCATGGTGCATCGTTCGCATGCAAAGTAGGCGGTGTGACCAATAATGCATTTCAGGTAACAACGAGCAGGGGCATCGCAACAAAAACATTTCACTACAAATTTGTAGTTCCTCCCTTCATGTGTAATTCCGGTATCATTTAGTTTATTGACCTCCTCAATGAAATCTTGCAAGTATTCCCCAACAGGAACTGGCTTCGTATTTCCATAAAACAACCCAATTACAAAAACCTCAAGATTATTAAATCGACCCAAAATTGGCCAAAACTGGTGATTCGTTGACTTAAAAAGGGGAAGACCATCAACATTAACGACCAAATCAATATCACCTAATCTATCAACAGCAGATGAATACTTCGATAAAATCTGGACAATACCAGCTTCTATTCCAAAATAAATGTACTGACCACCACACTTCATCTGGGTTGTTATATTCCTGGCAGTCTGCAAAAGAGTGCGGCCATCCATTGGCAAGCTATGGCCGTGCAAATTAAATATCTGAAGCAGTTGATTTAGTGAATCGCGAGTACACCGGTTTCTGGTAGCCCAAGCAGCTAGTTCGTTTTTCAAAGTTACATCTGAAGAAGGGAGTGGGCTAGGAGGAGCACTTTCAACCTCACTTTGACTTGAATCAGAAGAATCAATAACTAAATCTAGTCCGTCAGAGTCAATATCAGATTGACCACTAATATCAGAGTGACCACTAATACCAGATTGATCACTAATGGTGGAATTCTGGGATTCAAACAAATTACTTTGGACAGGATGCAAAGAAACGCTTTCTTCGTCACTGTCATTTCCTAAAGCCAATGCATGTACTTCAGAAGAAAACTTCCTGTAGTTTCTCCAATATGCCATGGATTTTATGCTAAAAATTAAAATGTATTTTGTCTAACAGTAAGCATAGATAATTCAGAACCAGCAACTGGGACATATACATGCATTTTAAACAAGAATAGAAATAACAATGCAAATATCAACTATTGATCAATACTAAAGTTCCGAAATTAGTTCCGAGACCTCTGAAATTAATATATTTAAAGTCAAGTTTAGGCTGTGTATTTATCACTATTTGACTTTTCCATATAAATTCAAAGTAAAATACTAGCAGATAGTTTTGCTAACTCATTTACTGGCAGTAGTGCCAATTGCAATTGAGCGTTCAACATTGTTTGATTGTTTCATCTTTCTTGATTTGCACACACACACACAATTATTATAAATCCTTTATCACAAAGTGAGATATTACTAGTACCAGTACTCAATTAATGTAATTTCTCATAAAAGAAGGGAGAGGGGGCTTTACAGCCTATATACATGTTCACATGAAATGTGTTCTGCAGAAAAAGCCTCATGCCTACCTGGCTTGCAAACACCAAGTTTTTTTTTAATTCAAGCTTATATTGATATTTATAAGTGGAAAAAAGTAGTGAAAAATCATAATTAGTGCAAACATTTAGCATATAAAAGTCACAATTCAAGAAAAATTGTGGCTGCAGACGACTACCAAGATCAAAAACAACTGGCTACTAACTCTTGACGAAGGGCCTTCGCTCGAAACGTCGAGTTTCTGCTTATTTTTTAAGGTAGTAATATAACCACTCAGCACGTACAGCATTTTCACATTGGTACTACCCACACTGGTACAGACAGTTTTAGTATACAAAAACAAGTTTGCCTACTAGTCACTAAAAGTCAAGTATTATCGCCAGACTGTACACGCTGAGGTGGCTCCGTTAAATTCAAAATGACTGACTTATATTATATACAGGTATATCGCCATTTTAAAATCTCCAGATTTAGCATTTTAAAAGTTGGCAGGTCTGATATATAATATATCAGCCTAGTCCCAGGCTCTCTCTCTCTCTCTATTCGCTGCTTCGATATATTTAAATAAGTCTTAAAAGTTTTATGCCTGGGTGTGCTGTGCGGAACGCTTCAGCGAGAGAGCCTAGCAGATTTCGGTAAAATGGTCCCTGATTTCAAAAAAGTGGTCCCTGGCCTGGTTACCAAGCATACCTCATTTGTAAATGGAAAATGTTATGGAAATTTCCTTTGCATTTATAATTAAATAATTAGTTTTGCTCTAATGCTGTCGGAACAATGAAATAGGCTACGTTTCGTTGCCATACGGTCAGAATGGAATAACAGGCTAAATATGACTCGTGTTTACTAAAATATATAGCCATATTAAATGCTATCTAGAAGCTTGAAAATTATGCCGAGTCTCCGACTAAAAATGTTTTGACAACACCGTCATGTCAGGCAAATATTTCCAATAACCTCAGCAATTTAACTACCTGTCAAGTAGAAAGCGTAGTTGTGTATACCAGTATGGTCTAGTGTTGATCACAACTTGCGAGCATATAAATAACATCAACGATTGCTCAAACTCGGTATCGTAAATTTGTATATAAATTTTTTTAGTTGAGCACATTTTTAATACGGTTTGATTTGGTTATGTAGACATCGAACATGCACATGATAAACGAACATTGTCGTATTTATAATTAAAAGGTTACTTGTATATATAAATTTTCCGCCATATTAAAAATACTGAATTCTGCTAGGCGTTCTGAAGCGCCTTGAGCGGTGACGTCACACCTAGGTCCCAGTCTCGTACTACATCCACTTTTTTCTCGCGCTTGCTTCAGAACGACTGGGACGAGGCTGATAATATATCACTGCTTTACTGCCACCTATGATTAGGCCATTTCAATTATTACCCGCACCCCCTCAACGGATGAGCTGACTGATTCCTACTCAATACTGGTCCTAAA
>CACRXK020004523.1:0-14825 GCA_902702795.2 Paramuricea clavata | reverse complement strand
TTATAAGTGGAAAAAAGTAGTGAAAAATCATAATTAGTGCAAACATTTAGCATATAAAAGTCACAATTCAAGAAAAATTGTGGCTGCAGACGACTACCAAGATCAAAAACAAGTTTGCCTACTAGTCACTAAAAGTCAAGTATTATCGCCAGACTGTACACGCTGAGGTGGCTCCGTTAAATTCAAAATGACTGACTTATATTATATACAGGTATATCGCCATTTTAAAATCTCCAGATTTAGCATTTTAAAAGTTGGCAGGTCTGATATATAATATATCAGCCTAGTCCCAGGCTCTGTTTACTATATAAATATGACTCGTGTTTACTAAAATATATAGCCATATTAAATGCTATCTAGAAGCTTGAAAATTATGCCGAGTCTCCGACTAAAAATGTTTTAACAACACCGTCATGTCAGGCAAATATTTCCAATAACCTCAGCAATTCAAACCTGTCAAGTAGAAAGCGTAGTTGTGTATACCAGTATGGTCTAGTGTTGATCACAACTTGCGAGCATATAAATAACATCAACGATTGCTCAAACTCGGTATCGTAAATTTGTATATAAATTTTTTTAGTTGAGCACATTTTTAATACGGTTTGATTTGGTTATGTAGACATCGAACATGCACATGATAAACGAACATTGTCGTATTTATAATTAAAAGGTTACTTGTATATATAAATTTTCTGCCATATTAAAAATACTGAAATCTGCTAGGCGTTCTGAAGCACCTTGAGCGGTGACGTCACACCTAGGTCCCAGTCTCGTACTACATCCACTTTTTTCTCGCGCTTGCTTCAGAACGACTGGGACTAGGCTGATAATATATCACTGCTTTACTGCCACCTATGATTAGGCCATTTCAATTATTACCCGCACCCCCTCAACGGATGAGCTGACTGATTCCTACTCAATACTGGTCCTAAATTAATTGGCAGTATAGTACAGTATAGACTTTATTTCACGAGGGTAACACTTGACAGTATAAGTAAAAAAAACTACTGATAAATTTGTGGCCCTCAAAATTGAGTTGAAAATAATCATGAATTGAAAGCGTGAAACGCTGATTCCCAAGGGTAGCATTTTACAAATTATCATTATATATATGAGTTTCTATTAAATTCTATAATGACTATAAATGGTCATTTAGGTGCCAGTTTCCCCAAAGCGCATCCATGAAATGAGGGGAAGCGACTACATCAACATTTTATACAGATATAAATTAGTATAAATATACAGCCAATTTGGCTATTAAAAGCATTGATAAAACGTTTGTTTCCTCTATAATGACCGTATATTATTCGCTAATATTTATAGCACACAGAGGAGCAGATATTAAATAACATATTTGAGCGCACTTAGCAAAGCAAACAATAAAACATGTGTTTGTATCTGTCATGGCCAAGCTGGAAAATTGTTCACTAAAATTTGCTTAGCTTTAGCTTTCCCCAGTAAAACAGCAGGAGCACAGTAAAAACAGCGAGGCCTATTATTTAATAATAATCGGTCGAATATACCAAATTGACAAAAAAATATCTAAGTTACATTCACAAATAATTTGGAACGCGCAGCAGCAATTAATATGAGTAAACACAATAAAATTTCATAAATAAAACTTACCGTTTGATAGCGTAAACGTTGTCTTTTCTTTTTACCTCTCTTCACTTTAAAATGAGATACACAATATCTCCACAAATCACTTTTAAAAATACTGTTAAAATGCTTTGATTGCTTTGAAATTTGAATAGATTTGCGAATTGCGATTGCTCCTACTTTCACAGCGTAATACCATAGATATCTCATATACACTAGATATAGCGCATCCCACCCTGTAGCCGGGCGAAAATTGAAGCCTGATCGCAGTCGCATTTTACGCGAGGCGGCCATATTGGTCGTTCCCACGGAGCGTGATAATTTGTATATTTTGTATTGCGGAAATGGACAAAGTTGACCATAAATCCTCTTTTATGCAGTCAATTTTGGGTTTTTAAGTGTGAAACTTGTTGTCAATGATACCAGATCGTTGGAGCTTCATATTGTGAATAACGGGTAGGCAAAATTTAATTATTTTTTCTGAAAATATCAATATTTGTCGACCCGTATGAAGGGCGGCCATATGACAACTATGGACAAACCATTGCGATTTTTCAATATTTTGCTGTTAAATATATCATGTTGTGTGTGGAATTAAGATTTTGATGCATATTCATATATAAGTATAGTTCCACCAATTCCAAATAACATGGCCAGAAATTGCGGACATGGATTCTGAGCATGTGCGAACTTTGACAAACAAAATGGCGGATTTGTTATATATAAATCATTAGGAGTGGCGCGGTTTTTTTTAATTTAAACTTGTTTGATAGTAGCTATGTCATTTGCAGACTTCGCAATAATATAAACTATATCTGGACCGTAAAACAGAAAAGTTTCGCATCGAAATCTTACCTATAAGTTGTTCCATTATTCAAGTTCACTTCATAGTATATCGGCGTATAATAAAGTATAGTAAAACTTGAGAAAATCGTCGAAAACGTACATTTTGCTCGGGCCGCATATATCCCTCAAACCCTTCATGAAATTTGCAGACTTCGCGTCGTAAAATATATGTTGTCCCCTACATGTCTGCATAATTTCATAGTGATACGAATTTTTTAACTTGTTCCAATTTACGGGACAAAATGTTGATATTTTACCAATGAATATCCTGTCCATAGGCCGTAAAACATTGCAAGAAGAGCGATGTTTCATGAATTGTCGTCCATGTTTGATATCAACAAGAAGCTTAGGAACCAGGCTTTCTTCCAGTGTGGGATACACTGAGGGATAGCGATGTATACACAAAATATTTGAGTCGTTTACCATGCGCATCACTTTATATCCTATCATAATAAATGAAAGGTATGTAAAAAGCCGACAATACCTAATATATCTATTTTTTCTGCTTTAGTTAAACAAAAAACGAAGCAAAATGTATTTTTTTAGTTAAAACATACGTTTGTTAGGTATGAATAACTTTTCATAAGAAAAACCGCTGAGATATATTGCGGGCGCATGTCCTGAATTTCTGGCCATGGACATTTTGAGCTAGTATCGCCATTGCTTCATGGCAAAATTGTAAATGTGTTTGTGAAAGACAGCAACATTGAAAAACATTTTAGTCACAGTTTATCAATTATGGCAAAAGTAGTCAATATAAAACATGGAATGAACCAAAACAAAAATGATTCTTACTTCTTAGTATGTGTATATTTATTTACATACAACATATCATGTATTATTTTATAGTTCCATGGAATCACATCATGATTAAAATCTATTAGAAGCTAGAGAACAATTGCAACTTTATATTCGCAGGCAATATAATAACGTAATTGCTATTGTTTTATGTAAATATAGTTGATAATCCAATGGTATGAATATGCTTCAAACTATCTTTAATTGATGTTAAGAAATATTTCTTTCTATTTAGTCCTGTGAGTACAAGACCTTTTGCTTTTAATTCAAGCAATCAAACTGCCAAATTACTGTAATAGGTCACTGTTTTAATACAGTAATTTGTATTTTAGAACTGCTTTAATATGGGAAAACCTGTTTTGTAATGACACACATTATTTCTTGCATTATTGTATAAGATCAGTGAAATAAACTGCTTGATGCACAGTAAATTTTATAATCTTAAATATAGTTACATTCATTATTGTATGAATAATTCTATTGTTATAATAAAATACTACTCTTGACTTTGTGTAATAGTGCTTTCCAATTCTTTGACTCATATCAAATGCACAATATTAAACTTTTCTTAAAAAATAAACGAAATTTGCAAGTACTCTCAGGAATTAAAAACATGATAAACTCTCAAATTTAGCCTTTTGAGTTTAGTGGTTACTGTAAATATAATTAAAAAAACATGTTCAATTTAAAAAACATTTTTGGAGACTTGTGGCAAAGAGTTTTTACCATTTTGGCACCAATTGTAATTAAGTTGAATTAAACTCAGCAAATTTCACAACAATGGGAAAAGTTAGAGATCCTCAGTGTTGTGCTTTCGAATGTTCCAAACGTAAAAAAGTCAGTCCTAAGTTTTCATAAAGTATAAGAAGTGATAGTGAAGGGTCAAGTGATGAAGAATCAAAACTCAAAAGAAAACTTCCCAGGACAATTAATCAGTAAGCAATTTATTTTTACAAGTATACTATTTTATAGATTGAAACTAGACTTGCATTACATGATAAACATCCTTTACAGATTTCCTAAGGATAAAGTTCCAGCTTCTTAGTCTGATAAACAGCCCTTATAGATTTCCTAAGGATAAAGTTCTGGCTTCTTCATTGTCCATACCCAGTCTTTTTACTGAGCTAGATCATCATCTTTTTGACTCACCAGTTGGTGAAAATCATGTTGTTCAGTTGATCAAGAACATTATCAAGAGTTACTGCAAAGTTAAATTTTATCATCTTGGAAAGAAGACCACTGAGAATTCATCTGGATAAAAAATTAGAAAGAAATTAACAAACTTGTACTTTTTAACCACCAGTGATTTATACACGGAATGTATCAGAGGAAGTTAATTATTACTAAAAATTTATTTAGAGTGAAAACCACCCAAGATGAAAGTGCAGACTCTGTCTCGAACATTTTGCTAAATATTTACTATGAAACTGCCCAAGCTGAAAGTGCAGACTCTGTCTCAAACATTTTATTAAATATTTACAGTGAACAATGCCCAAGTGCAGACTCTATCACAAACATTTTACTAAAAATTTACAGTCAACAATGCCCAAGCTGATAGTGCAGACTCTGTCTCCAACATTTTATTAAAGATTTACAGTGAACAATGCCCAAGCTGAAAGTGCAGACTCTGTCTTAAACATTTTACTAAAGATTTACAGTGAACAATGCCCAAGTGCAGACTCTGTCTTAATTAATTAAACATTTTACTAAAGATTTACAGTGAAAATTGCCGAAGCTGAAAGTTCAAAGTGACATGGCCAGAAATTGCGGACATGGATTCTGAGCATGTGCGAACTTTCACAAACAAAATGGCGGATTTGTTATATATAAATCATTAAGAGTGGCGCGGTTTTTTTCAATTTAAACGTGTTTGATAATAGCTATGTCATTTGCAGACTTCGCAATATTATAAATTATATCTGGACCATAAAACAGAAAAGTTTCTCATCGAAATCTTACCTATAAGTTGTTCCATTATTCACGTTCACTTCATAGTACATCGGCGTATAATAAAGTATAATAAAACTTGAGAAAATCGTTGAAAACGTACATTTTGCTCTGGCCGCATGTATCCCTCGAACCCTTCGTGAAATTTGCAGACTTCGCGTCGTAAAATATACGTTGTCCCCTGCTTGTCTACCTAATTTCATAGTGATACGAATTTTTTAACTTGTTCCAATTTACGGGACAAAATGTTGATATTTACCCATAAATACCCTGTCCGTAGACCGTAAAACATTGCAAGAAGAACGATGTTTAATGAATTGTCGTCCATGTTTGATATCAACAAGAAGCTTAGGAACCAGGCTTTCTTCCAGTGCGTGTTACACAGAGGGATAGCGATGTATACACAAAATATTAGATTCGTTTACCATGCGCATCACTTTATATCCCATTATAATAAATGAAAGTTATGTAAAAGGCCGACAATACCTATTATATCTATTTTTCTGCTTTAGTTAAACAAAAAACCAAGCAATATGTATTTTTTTAGTTAAAACTTGCCTTTGTTAGGTATGAATAACTTTTCAGAGGAAAAACCGCTGAGATATATTGCGGGCGCATGTCCTGAATTTCTGGCCATGGACTTGGTCTTAAACATTTTACAGTATAAACTGCCTTCGCTGATTATTTAAACGTTACTTACCAATTTTCTATTTCCATAAAGTGGTGCCAGAAACTGTAAGAAGATGTATATTATACGATATTTCACCAGAGAATCATTCACAGTTTGAATATGCTCTTTACACTTGACAATATAAAGAATGCAGTAATTCGAAATTTTTAGCTTTAAAATGCGATTGAAAGACAACAACATCGCCAATTAATGTTTTTCTTGTAACCTTTTCCACAAAAGATGCGATTTCAACGCGAACATATCTCAAAAAGGTATTTTTAATCCACAAATGCAGAAAAGTATAGTATTTTCGATAGCATTTCATTGATGAGTGGGAACGACCAATATGGCCGCCGCCTATTTTCATGGGGGAAACCGCTGAGATTTTTGGCTTCAGTTTTGTATTCTGAGATGCGCTATCTAGTGTATATGAGATATCTATGCGTAATACACATGACATATTAATATGATACATCATGCCAATCATGGTAGCTATGAGACGCGAGCTTCCGGTTTATATTCTGACTTACTATTGGTCCACAAAGGAGCGAACCTCTGCGTAGACAACAGCAGTAGACGGCTCTCATTGGTTAAGCGTGATCCATGACGAAGCTCCAGTATAATCTGATTTGTGGACGCAATTTGAGCAAGTAACAGAGGCCCCGCGCTTTTTTAATATGAGGGGCCTTGCAAATTTTTGGGGGCTTTTTTTCACGCGGTGTCACTTTGTCATGTTTACGTAAATTTTTAAATAAATTCATGTTTACGTAAATTTTTAAAATACGTAATTTTTCGCAAATTTGCAAGCCCCGCTCTGGCCTACGCGTTTATTCCTCACTAACTTCTTGACAAAGGGCCTTCGCTCGAAACGTCGAAGAATTTATTTACTATCCTGCCCCCCCCCCCCTTAGCCTGCATCGCAGACTATTTATATTGGGTTCATATATAGTCTGCTAATCAGCGACAGAAAGCTTGTATGGTCACGTGGATTTCCCGAGAAATCGTGGGACGCATTCTGATTGGTCGGCTTATAATTATGCCAAATTAATTAAAATTTCAGAATATTTGATTTTCCACTTGAAAAAAACAGCATACAATACGGACTGCCTCTGAAAAATGCTCTCCTTCAAGCAAGGATGGTTCAATGAACGACGCCATATTGTTTGTAAAACTTTTGAAATATGATCAAATATTCTGAAATTTTAATTAATTTGGCATAATTATAAGCCGACCAATCAGAATGCGTCCCACGATTTCTCGGGAAATCCACGTGACCATACAAGCTTTCTGTCGCTGATTAGCAGACTATATATGAACCCAATATAAATAGTCTGCGATGCAGGCTAGCCCCCCCCTCAGAAGATTAGAATTGGCCGCCCATATCATTATAAACAAGTATAAAACTGCCAGAATATTTTTGTTTAATTAAACTTGTAGAAACATGAGTGTCGCTGGACGACTTTCTGAAAGGTTTGAAAGTTGCTATACAATAGATAACAATTAAGTGTTTTGAGTAGTTTTGACATCGATCGTAGTACAGAGGTTGGGTGGGACAGTCCACGCACTAGCCACGCGATCATGCCGCAGGCTACTGTACATAGGGAGCCTCCTTAATACTGATACTAGTAATCAAAATGACGGTACGTACGATAGCACGTCGTAAAACATGACGTCGAAACGACGTTGATTCTTCGACGTCGATGACACGTCGTAAAATATGACGTCGAAACGACGTTGCTTCTTCGACGTCGATGACACGTCGTAAAATATGACGTCGAAACGACGTTGATTTTTCGACGTCGATGACACGTCGTAAAATATGACGTCGAAACAACGTGGTTATTTTCGACGTTGTTAACACATCATCGAAACGACGTCGAAATGACGTTGTTTTTCCAACGTTGTCAACACGTCGTCAAAATGACGTCGAAACGACGTTGATATTTGGTCGATCGACGTACCGACCACATTTCAACCAAATTTCGACGTCGAAACGACGTCGTGTGCCCACTGGGTTGGTTCCGGCAGGCGTGCCCCAGGGGACTAAATTGGGTTCTTGGCTTTTTGCTATAATGATAAATGACCTTGAAGTAGCGAATATAGATTTATGGAAGTATGTGGACGATACTACAATCTCCGAGACTGTCCTTAAACATGAAGACAGTTGCATCCAATTGCAGGTAGACGAGTTTACAAGGAAATCAACTGCAAATAGATTTGAGTTAAACGAAGAGAAATGCAAAAAGCTTCAAATTACCTTTGCAATACCTGGGCGTACGTTTACACCCGTGTATGTTAATAATAGGCCGATATTCGATGTTGTCCCTTCCGCAAAAATATTGGGCATGCGAATTTCGAACGATCTTACATGGAATATCCACATCTCAGAGATTGTGAAGAAAGTTTCAACAAGACTCTTTCTTTGTCAACTAAAAAGAACAAATATCTGTACAAAGGATTTACTAACATTTTATCTGACCTCCTGTGTGCGTCCTGTGATGGAATATGCTTGTCCCGTTTTCCACGACTCCTTACCCAATTACCTATGCTAAGATCTGGAGAAGTTGCTGAAGCGAGCTCTTCATATCATCTTCCCAACGTTACCTTATGCAGAAGGTTTGGTAGAAGCGGGAGTTGACTCATTATGTATTCCATTTTGTTCTCTTCCTGGAGGATTTTGGTTGACGGATGGGTATATTCCTTATCCCGCTTTTATTCACTTTGACTGTTTTTACTCTTCCCAATTAATCTGTACAACTCTGCTAAAATATTTTCTAAGTCTAAAGCTGTTGGTTTAGCACGAATAAGATAAGATTGCCTCTCTTGGGACGAAAGTTCATGGACGTCTGCCAAATAATGGTTTGCCAATATTTTTAAAGCTCGCTTTCCGCCGATGGGACAATCTTTACACTTCCGAGGCATAATGTCAAATGATAAATGTCAACTAAATTCTAACATTAAATAGTTGTGGCCCCAACGACCTTTTTGAAGGTTTGCCGGCACTTGGGAGAGGGTTAGGAGAAAATATCTACCACACAGGATCGTATTTTATTTTATTTTTATAAATCAAACACAAACAACCATTAAGAGTCAATGTCACTAGGATACCGTGTGTTTCTGAAAAGTCTTTTCAAAAGAAATGTTCTCTTGTCAATAGCGGCCTCTAACGCTTCCCTCTGGTCGAAATTATCATCGTTGACAAAGACATCCCTGGTTTCCATAATTTTTTTGTGCATTGGATCCACTGAGCTGTATAAGAACTGGAGGACCTGCTCCTATCTCTCGTCAGTTAAAAGACAAAGACATCCCTATCTCTCGTCAGTAAAAAATTGTCGCCAAAAACATTGCGGATTTTGACGCCATATGACGCCATTTCCATGGCAACTGGTCCGAAAACCTCTTGGTAGTTACCACTGACCAGGCTCAATTCTGAGCCCACGGCAGTTTTCACACACCCCTGTTTTTTTTGCAAAAGATTTGTTTTTTGCAGATAAATATTTATAGTTCTCGTTGTTTTAAATCTTTTGTTTAAATTTTAAGATATATTTACTAGCTTTGACCATTTGGTTAAAGATATGCAAGTCGTACGTGTTATTCTCGCCCGCGAAAGCCAAACAAAACCTCGAGAAATGTGAGCAAAGAGTATTAATTAAAGACGATACTTGAGTCGGGTAAAAGGTAGGAGACGTCTGGTCAATTTTACTTATTCTTTACTTATTTGACATGAAATTGGTAAGCCTAACGATGAAATACACTTTATTTGTTAAGAAAACAAGCTTTCAGCTTTCTACAGTCTAAATTTCATATTGTAAGGTGTAAAATTTCCCATTATTAATTTATTTTAACAAGCTGTATTCACAAATATTTAATAGTTCTAAACAACAAAGATTTGATACTCACAAATTTGTATGATATATACTGTCTAAACTCACTAAAGTGCAAACTATCTTGTGTAATAATGTTAAAAAAGTTGACTGCAGAGACCTGAGGTCTCGTTTTATTACTTTTATAAACATACACTTGATAAAACTATGATATGTAGGGTTTGTGGTTTGTGTTTATTTAATATGCACCAACTTTTGTATAAGAAGGTAGTTTCTATCGACCTATAAAATACTGATTGGGGATACTTTTTGTGTCATTATATACCTGATTATAAACTCCTTAAGCACCAGTGCTCTCCCCTCGACAAGTAAAATTGTCTGGTGTTTATCAATTTATATAAAATATGGTGCATTAAGGTAGCTACAATGGATCATTCCAAAAAACATCCATACCACCTCCACAGAGGAAATAGGAAGTTAACCCCCCTACCCCTTCGGACGTCCTAATATATTTACTATTGTTAGAAACAATTCTTTCTCCTCTCCTCCTCCGGACGGCAGAAATTTCCTCCGTGTGGGGGCGGGAGTATGGATCTTTTCTGGAACGACCCCATGCAACTTTTAAAGCAGTTTAATGAAAGAATTTCTAAGCAGCATTGTATATAGACCTTTAAGACAGGAATAAACCTGCCGCGATCAGTGATTCTGATGCAATGTTCAAACCAATTTACACTTATCAGCTACAGTTGTCGAGCTGTAGTTGCAAATTAATTCATGTAAATATCTTAAGGTAAAGCCTATAGTATGGTGAAATGGTAAATGTCAGGAGTTTGGACATCACACTCAACAGAACGTTAAATCGAAGTTACTAGACGAATATATTAAGTGTTAATTTTATACATATTCAGAACTAACCAACCTAAAATATATAGTTGCATCTTTTGCAGCTGCTTTAACCAGGTCTAAAAATGTATAAAATTTACACTCAAAATTTTCATCTACAAAAAGCCTTCAACATTTAGTGATGTATTGTTTTGCCATGTAAAACCCTTTTCTCACCAAACCTGCACTTAGGCTACTGCATGTAATAATTGGTGGTCAGCATTAGAAATATTTGCAGAAGAATAGACATTACCTCTCAATTCTATATTATTCTCATACAGAAAACATGGTCTGATTCATTAAAATAAAATGTAGTTTTTAGATTAATAATAAATTTAAACTGCTTTATATTTTTTAGACCAAGAAGTGTTCATTTAAATTAAAGGAGAGGTTATTGTCAGTGGCAAATTTGACTAAGGAATCTGATGCATTGGTGGAATATTGCATGTGGTCATGAAATGCAATCCTCAAGGTCTGAAAATTGGAGGTTTTGTACAGTACCGCTCAGAATTAACCTAACACTGCGGTTGCGGTCGTTTTGCGGTTAGCGTGCGGTTAACGTGCGGTTATCGGGCGGTTAACGTGCGGTTAACGTGCGGTTATCGGGCGGTTATCGGGCGGTTTTTTTGCGGTTTACCCACGCATCGGCAAAAAGCTAACCGCGGTTTTAATATGCAGTCTGATTCCGAGGATTTCCGACCAAAAGCAGTAAAATATTCGCGGTATAGAATGTCTTCAATAATAAAATGCTAACTCGGGCTATAATATAACAGCTAAGAGAAAGCTTAAAGGCTGTGGTGTCAGCGTCAATTATAATAAGGGCTAGAGCTGATCGTCGATTATAATAAAGTTTTATAATAAAGGATAGATTGTCAATTATAATAAAGTTTTATAATGAAGGCTCCAGGTTATAACGTGTGTGCCTAAAAGGCCGAGATTTTATTTACCTTGTAGGTACACGCGTTATAACCTTTAGCCTTTATTATATTAAAGAGTTAAGTTAATTTAAGTTGATGCGCGCCAAATTCTTACTTATTCTAAAACATCTATTTAAACTGTAATAAACAAGAAGATCGAGACCTACATATTTGCCATTACCCTTCGTTTAAACTCTTAATTATCCCAACAACTGAAGTATTTGTCGAAAGTAAGGAGACAATTCGCTCCCTGGCATAAAGCGACAGCCTCCCCATGCCTAAATGTTTAAAAAATATGTCAATATTTATAACTTAAGCAAACACGGAGTTTTATAATGACTTCGGAAATACACGAATATTTACGAATGCTGACGAGTATATACGAAGCTTGCGGATCGGTTCGGTTCAGTTGCGGTCAAACCTCGGTTAAACCTCACGGTCACCGCGGTTTAACCTCAAAATTACCGCGGTATAACCTCGGTCAAACCTTTAAATCACCGCGGTCACACCGCGGTCAAACCGAGGTTCAACCGAGGTTAAACCGCGGTTTTTGTTAGGTTAATTCTGAGCGGTACTGTACCAACCTCTGCTAATCAGCAGGGATCAAAAGACGTGCTTCAGTAACACTACTAGTCTTGTAAAGAAAGTGAAACACTCTTGATGACATATACTAGATTTGTTGAAATAGTTGAACTGAGGCAATTAATGATAGTAATTCAGGCATTTTGGGGGGAAATTTTTAAAAATGTACTTGTTTTTGAAATCTAAATTTATATTTGACTCATAATTTTCTCAGAATCAATCCAATATCCATCACTACATTAAACAGATTTTCAGAGGCAAGTAACTACCAATGATTTGAGCTCTAGGGTTGGAAATAGAAATCACAAAATGTTAACGAAAATTTTATATATTTACATAATATGTACTATAATTTAGTATTTAATATAACCATTAAAAATTGTATTGAATTGAATTACATTAATAAGGGGGCATTCATTATTGATGCGGAGGGGGGGGGGGGGAAACTTGGGGAACCTGAGATTTTCCCATATCAAAAGAGGGACTGCAATTCTGGTAAACCAAATCCTGGGGGGACTTGACATTGAAGGAAGACACATCTACAAATTTCAAAAATCATGATGAGGGTGAAAACAAAAAGAGATCAGATTTACATCAACTTTATCTTTGAATTTATTTATGAAATTATCAAATACATCATTTCTGAAGTTATTCAAAACACTCACACAGTACATGTTTCATCAGATCTATTAAAACACTTGGGTATTGCCTTGTGTTATAAATCTGATAAAAGGTTGCTGTTGGCGCTTTGAATATATTTTAATACAATATAACAACTAACTTTCTTTTCTGCTCTCTCAATCCCTGCTGTACAAATATTGTACAAACATGTACATACTACATTTAGACACAAGATGTACATTTAGATTTAATGTGGTGTGAATTAAAAAATTAAATGTAAATGCGTGTAGTACCCTTTCTTGTCAATAAAAAAGAGTTGCACCATAATTATACTTGACTATACAGTAATTGGTGAGTGACTAATTATTATCATAATTAACTTCAATTTGTTCGTCTCCATTTTGGCATCCTGTGCCATCTCCTCTTGGCTACTAATTAACTCTTGACGAAGGGCCTTCGCTAGAAATATCGAGTTTCTGCTTATTTTTTAAGGTACTAATATAACCACTCAGCACGGCATTTCTACACTGGTACTACCTACACTGGTACAAACAGTTTTAGTATACATCTCTTCTGGTACCTGTATTAAGATAAATCCTGCAAAAAAGAGAACATTATTATACCACAATCATGTTATTACACATCTTTAGTAATTAACAAAAATATAATATGTATTACATATATGTTAACCCTTTAAGTGGCAATACACCCCAATGTACTGCACTTTAGGGGAAATTAAGCACTGCCACTCAGTGAGTTAATCAGACAATCTTCTGCATGGTTATTCATGACTATTTTAGTTGTCAAGGGGAGAGTGCTCTTGGCACTCAATGGAATATAAATCAAACTATATGCATACCCAAAGTGCCCAACTTTAGTTAATCTTACTGTGTCTAACGCCAGATTATATTACTCGATCTGTCTAATGCCAGACAATTTTACTTGTCAATGGGAGAGCAGACTGGTGCTCCATGGGTTAAGGCATAAAATTTAAAAAAACTACGATATCCAACAACATAAAGTGCATGGTCATATGGTGACAACCTAAATAAGTGGCCAGCACTGCCCTACATCCCCATATATAAACACTGCTACAAAAAGCCTGGCAAAAGTAGGACTTGCTTGTTCAAGCTCAGTAATACAACATAATTATTATAAATTTATATTAAAAACTGGCAATAAAAACACAAAACAACATAATTTCATGTCCACAATTTTCAACGATTAGGCCCTATAAACAGGATTTATGTGTCCGTATCCCGGTTCCAGAGGCTCTTTAATGTGTCTGCTATCGAAATATTTGCTGTATATATATATATATATTGAAACGGTCACAAATTAGCTAAAAACGGCCTATTAAACTGATTTTATAACCGCATCACCATTATAATTTTAAAGGGTTTTTTAACAAACGTAGTTGAAGTGCAAATTGCATCTTCCTTGTAACATAGATGCTTTCTCGTTTTTGTTTGCTGTTCGGCAACAGAAAAATTAAGCTGCAAGGCAAGGTTGATTAAAAGTTTCCTTCTAAATTTTAATTCGACGTCCCAAGGGAATTAACTGAATTCTAAAATGCGAATGTCGCCTCGTGTGCTTCTAAGTAATAATTATGCCTCGTTTAACGAAGGACCAAAGAGTTTGGGTTTCTT
Organism: Paramuricea clavata; assembly: GCA_902702795.2. Taxonomy (NCBI): domain Eukaryota; kingdom Metazoa; phylum Cnidaria; class Anthozoa; order Malacalcyonacea; family Plexauridae; genus Paramuricea; species Paramuricea clavata. Next base: position 490 of record CACRXK020004523.1, on the reverse strand, counting down.
TGGAATATGGAAGGTAAATAATGCTCAAGAAGTTAGACGGCGATGGGCCGGTCGTTGGGGTAACGTCCCTGCCCCAACTGTACGAACAGTGCTAAGAACCTTTCAAAAGTTTGTGCGAGAGGGAACATGTCTCAATCTTAACCAAGGAAGAAGTGGTCGACGAAGAACCGCAAGAACGTCAGCAAACATAGAATTAGTTCGACAATCACTATTAGAAAATGGCCAAAGATCATCAAGGCGAAATGGTTTGGGATTGAGCCGTCGCACATTCCAGCGAATTGTTCAACTGGATATCAAATTTCATCCATACGTATTGATACGCAGGCAAAAGCTGCGTGAAGGCGATCCAGCACAACGATTAGCTTTTTGCCACCGACTTGTAAATACCGTAGAAGGGAGACCAGATTTTCTTGATCACTTAATAGTATCAGATGAAGCAGTGTTCAGCTTAAATTCTGAAGTAAACACAAGGAACACAACAATGTATGCG
>CACRXK020004522.1:0-31334 GCA_902702795.2 Paramuricea clavata | reverse complement strand
ATACATGACCACATGTTCACATCATATGCAATTGCAAACAATTTTCAAAGGAGTAGGGTACAGAATTGCAATATAACAACATATAAGTAAATTATACAGGTGATGAACTTACCAGTTTGTGTTGAGTTAAATTTAAAAATTTTTATGACATCAAATATTATTTATTTATTTGCAAATCAAAACCACTGAGATCAAAACATTGTAAAATTCTCGTGTTTTGTTTTTATTGCGCCCGCGATATATTAATGGTATTAACCGCTGTGAATATGATATACATTTTTATATTAAAATACATTACATTTGCGCTCAAAAGTTCAGGAAGTGAATTTCCAGAAAGGATGAAAACTCCGTTTTATATATGGTATGTAAAAGGTAATCGTTGTTTACTGTTTATTTTGTATTCAGGTATGGGGAATTTATGCGATGAGAGTTGCAAAACCTGCAAATGTAGTCTGACTATTTTCTTTGACGTCATCATGCAACTATTTAATATTGTGCTACATTCATTATTCAATTTATTCGCGCACCGCCTTACAGAGACTTTATATTAATTGTGCTACTCTAGGATCTAGAAGACCCATAGGTGATAGGTCCCAAACTCGACTAGCAACATAATCAAGTTACTTATGTTAATTCATTATATATAGGATCAATGTTAAAGGCAAGGTGGGCTATAAGCTATAATCATTTGTATGGCTTTAATATAGAAGGCTAATTGCTGCGAATAATGCATGTAGCACAATATTAAATAGTTGCATGATGACGTCAAAGAAACTAGTCAGACTACATTTGCAAGTTTTGCAACTCTCATCGCTTAAATTCCCCATACCTGAATACAAAATAAACAGTAAACAACGATTACCTTACATACCATATATAAAACGGAGTTTTCATCCTTTCTAGAAACTCACTTCCTGAACTTTTGAGCGCAAATGTAATGTATTTATAAAAATGTATATCATATTCACAGCGGTTAATACCATTAATATATCGCGGGCGCAAGAAAAAACAAAACACGAGAATTTTAAAATGTTTTGATCTCAGTGGTTTTGATTTGCAAATAAATAAATAATATTTGATGTCATAAAAATTTTTAAATTTAACTCAACACAAACTGGTGAGTTCATCACCTGTATAATTTACTTATATGTTGTTATATTGCAATTCTGTACCCTACTCCTTTGAAAATTGTTTGCAATTGCATATGATGTGAACATGTGGTCATGTATTATAGTTGTGTCATGAATTTAATAATACCCCAATGGCTTCGAAATAGACAATGGACAAAAAAAGTCATGAATATTGAGCTTATTTACCCTTTAAACACTTAATCGTTATGCGCATACAGTGTATTCACAGCATGTGTGTGTGTTTGTGGGAACGAGTACTCATGTTTGGATGCTTGGCATAGGTTAATGGTAATTTCATTGGAGTCCTCAGGGATATAGTTGTATATTCCTGAAATTACCTCTAAACACCTAAAACAGCATTCCCTAAAATTTTAATTGTTTTCTTACATTGCCCTATATCGCTCAAACTCGCATTGCTTAAATTGCAGATTTTGCTTAAATCACCTAAAATTGCTTAAACTCGCATTATCTCGTTATCGCCCCAGAGTAGAACCCCTAAATTTAGGGGTTCCGGTTGTCAATTTCCCCAGAGCCAATGCCTTCCTAGCCCGCGCACAGGCATTGCTCTGGGTACGAGATTGGCTACATGGCGTCAGCATTTTGATGACGAATTACAGTTACGCCAAAATCATAGGAAAAACCAAGAAATCCAGCCTCTGTTAGTCTCTATTCTGTGCCCTTTTTCAGCAAATTGCATGCACATGCTGCGTTTGATTCCTTGGGAGCGAGGCAGCATTCTTGCGATAGTAACTTCTAGTCTAAGCTGTAGTTTCCTTGTACAGTATTTATAATGTAGTGCAGATGTCTGGTGAAATACTACGCGTATTGCATTCTAGTAATATTTTAATTTACAATATTCTATGCTGACAAATAAAAGCAAGACAAACAATTAAATGAAACTACTAAATTAATTTAGGCCCTCTAGTCTCTACAAGATTCGTCACGCCATCGAGTTTTACAGTTTCAGAATACCCCGAATACTGGAAAATTGCGACTATATGATAAAATAAAACAAAGATTGTGAAGGGGATAAAATTTGTACGCAAGCATTGCTCCTGAACGGCAAGTGTTGGTGTCCGGCGAAACAAGCGAACCCGTATATTCCTGCACAGCGTAAACAGGTTACGCGAGGTTTTATATTTGTGTTTATTTATATCGAACTAAGTCAGATCTATAAGAGCATATTTAAACTAAATATTAAAGGCAATAGCCATGTTGTTCAAGACGAGAGAAAGCAAATTTTGTGTGAATCACCACTTGCATGGAGACGCCTGGATGCAGCTTGGATGCAGCTTTGCTTGTGGTTGAAAATCTCCAGAAATATCGGTATATCTTAGAAAACATAGACGGGGTCTTCAGCGATTTCAGCTGATTCGTGCCAAACTTCGCTACACATAAATAATATCGATTGATAAATGATGTCTTTTGGCTGTTTATTTGTATATTTCATTAAAGAATATCTCGCCACTCCTTGACAAGTAGCTATCAAATGCTTCCATTTTTTGGGTAGTCACGTGACCGGTCCAGACCAGGGCTTTCTCGTATCTCCCCTCGTTCTCATACGAAAGCCCTGGGAACAAGGTTGAGGCTGAAATGCACCTTAAAAAACATCATTCAAAAGGCTGAACATCAAATTACTATATATATAAACAAGGCAGGATTACCGCAACAGCTACAGCCAATTACGGCGGATCCTTCTTCACAATATTCGATAAATTAGTTAAGTTTACTGAACAGTAAACGGAAAAGGACTAAGTAATAAAAAAATCAATCAATTAACGAACTGTTCAAATGACGTGTTCAATCAACCAACCAAGAGATCAGGCAATCAGACACTTACTTATAAAAGTATATTTTACCATTGGCAAAAGCAAAACCTTTCCATACAGTGTAATAGCATGAATATGAAAAAACTCTAAAAAAACCACAGTGACTGAAATTTACACTGCTGTCGAGCTGCGTATTTCCCATGGAGTATGAGGCCATAATGGGCTTTCGTTTACGCGATATTGTCTGAACTTTACATTTAGACTGATTAAACATAAGATCAGAAGACGATGACCAGTTGTTTATATTGGTCAGATCTTCTTGTAGGAGAGAGCTGTCTGCTTCACACGATATGCATTGGAACAATTTGGTATCGTCTGCGAAGGTTGCAATTGTGACGAGGATATCGCATCGGGTAGATCATTAACTTAAAGCAGAAACAGGATTGGACCCAAGATAGATCCTTGTGGTACTCCGGATGTCACGGGCGTCGACTTAGATGTTGATCCTAACGCTGTCACTTTTTGTCGACGATGGTGAAGATAGGACTGGAACCAAGAAAGCAGGCCACCGTTGAATCCAAAACTACGGAGTTCATCGATCATCTTCGTGTGATTCACTTTATCAAATGCCTTGGACGTATCAAGATAAACGACATCTATCTGCTGTCCTTGATGTTTACCAATTGTATCTATGACTTGGATGAGTTGAGTAGTGCTGGATTTCCCGGGAGTAAAACCATGCTGACAGCGATTTATTATGTTCTGTAGATAGAATCTAAGGTGGTTTAATATGCATCGTTCCAACAATTTCGATACTATACATAAAAGGGAAATAGGTCTGTAGTTTTCTGCGCGATCCTTTTCTCCTTTTTTGGGTACTGGAACGACATTTGCAAGCTTCCACTCATCGGGTACTACCCCAACTTGGAGAGATTTGTTAAACAGGCGGGTGAGCGATGGAGCAATTTGATTGGCTGTTACTTTCAGAATTCTACCAGGGATTTCATCTGGTCCTAATGCTTTATCTGGGTCGAGAGATTTTAGAGTTCTCAGAACATCACTTTCCGTCACTGATAATTGATCTATTGACTGCGTAGATGAACCAGAAGAAATAGTGTCATTTATATCTGTCGTAGTAGCGTTGTTAGATTGAAGATCTTCTTGTGGAGCGAATACTGAGGAGAAGTAGTTATTGAACATATTAGCGATAGTCGTTGGGTTGTTAGCGACTTTTGTGTCATTTCCTATTGTCCACGATACAGATTGTGGGATGGTACTGGTTTTGAATTTTACTTTAAACAGATTCCAAAAGCGTTTCGGGTTTAGATACAAACTCTGGCCGAGGTTGGAGAAATATCTTTCACGACTCTCTTTCAAAAGATTTTTAACTTTAGTTCTAAGTTTTTTAAATTTTCCATGCAAATAATCAGTGGGAGAATGAGAAGGCCCAGGGCTATAGTTTCATACGAGTAAAAATTAAGTCACTAAAAATTCATAAAATCAGTATATTGTCAAAAGTAATGTCAAGTCTTAATACTTTAAATAAAGGACAGAACGGATACCTATAGTGCTATACTTACAAGTAGAATAACTATAGATGCTCAAATATACAAGAGACAAGTAGAAAGAGTAAGAAATTATGGCTATATTTACAGTGCTTAATTATTGAGTAGTAGGTGCTTTTTAATTTTCTCTTTGAAGGTAGTATAAGATTTGATATTTTTATAATTACAATCTAGTTTGTTCCAAATATTAACTCCTTTATCAGAAAGGGTTTGTTTTGCAGTCAAAACATAGCAGGCAATATATTTGTCAATGAACAATGTTACAGGAAACTAATGTTCTCAGGAGATATTGAATTAAATCCTGGTTCTGTGTTAAAATTTGTTCGATGTTATCAGCTAAAATACTTATACTGTTATACATTTTGGTTTTACACATTAGAGTTTTATTAATAATTAAAATTTTCACAAACATTTTCAAATGCTAATAAAAGAATCCCCACCCTCCCTCATTACATTGTTACTTTGCTTTCTATTAAACATAAATGTTTTTGTTTAGAGATTAATGCAAGGATGATGAATAAATGTACTGGATATTATTGGCCAGATAATTTTGCAAGGCAATCTTACCTAAATTCATTAGTATGGAAAATAACTTAACAGCTACAATGAATAATCATATTATATGGTGGATTTGATCAATGGCACACAATGTACGAAATTAAACTTGTGATACCTTCTACTCAAACCGATAATCTCCCACAACACAATTGTTTTTGTGTGAATGTGCTGTACGTGTTAAACCGAACAGTGTGGTATATCATTAACCGTGCACAGAACTGGAATTTAATTATATACTTCACTCATGACCTTCAAAACATTCTCAACTATTCAGTGGTCTTCGCTTCGACATGTTCACCATGAAATATTTTGTGTATGTTACTCAACAGTTAACATTGGCAAGTGTAAACATCAAGTGGCATAACTTTTGCTTCATATGATTACAATAAAGTTTTGAAAATTTGGTGAGTATGGATTGAATTGACAGGTGACAGTTTACTAAATACCCGGCTGTATAGACACTTTGAATATTGTTTGCATGAAATTTTTATTTCCTGACTGCATAATTATTTGTTACAATCATAATCACATTATAAAGTTAGTTAAATTTTCTCGGGGTGGGGGTGGGGTAGCACTTGCCCTGCTGCACTCCCCGCTGTGTATAGCCCATGTCATCTTCATTATTCAGTTTCTTTCAAGAAAATACAAAATGTGAACCAACTTTTTTCGCAGATACACGTACGCGTCGCGTACCTATTTTTTTTAAATGCTATCATTTGAAGGAATTATAGATAAGATTACTACTCTGTGCAAAAAAATAAAAAGTTTTACCGAAGAAATTTTCAAAACATTATCAAAGAATCTGCAAATTGGCCCTTTTTAAAATCGCTTTGTTACCATGGCAACGGGGATTTTTAACGACATTTTTTATTTTTCGTAATTCGCGATATTGTAGCAGTTATGTGGCCAAGTTTCGTGATCATACTATGCAAGATGATAAAATAATGGTTTTTTGAATACAATTGTGTGCTGTACAATCAAAACTGTTGGGAGCCACCTTAAGGCTATGCCTAACCGTTTTCGTCTTGTTCTCCGCGTTCACAAGAGAAATGGACAATGGTTTAATTACCTGAAACAATACGAAAACGGTTTAGTACATGTGGACGTAGTCTAAGTTCTGTAGATGTAGATAAAACTTTATTTAAACACGCTATAACCCCTTCAGCATTTACTGATTTCCAAGAGGGGCGTTATGATAAAATATATACAATAGTTACACTTACCATATAAAATTTTACAATTAGTTAAATCATGGTTAAATAAAGATATAATAATAGATTTAAGACTGCAAGCTAGTATCAGAAACGAATTGAATAGATTTAATGAATTTGCGCTTCTTAACTCGCACGGTAAGGTTTTCCAGGGTTTTGCTCCACTATACCGGATGCTATTTTTCAAATATTCTGTTTTTGGTTTTGGTAAGTAAAACTTGAAATCATGGTCTCTTAAATTGTAATTATGTTGAGGAGCAGATGAGTCTTCAAAGATATCGGTTAAAACAGGTGGTGCTTGCGCATGAGCAATTTTATACATAAACTTGCCCCTAAAGATTAATCTGGGTTCTTTTAACGTTTTCAATTGCAATTCAGACAAAGCGGCTTCAGACTGACCATGCTCATTTCTATATCCTAAGATGTCCCTTGCTGCCCTATTTTGGAGTACTTGTAATCGATTTGTAAGCGTGGTACCAATTGGATCCCACACAAGACAGCAATAGTCAAAATACGGTTGAACCAGAGCATAATAGACGGATAGGGGAGTGAGACGGTTAAAATATGCCTTAGTCGTTTTATAGCCCCAATTCCAGCTGCTACCTTTTTACATAATTCATCTAAATGACTATCCCAAGATAAAAATTGATCAATTAGAATACCTAGGGACTTCGTTTCAGTTACACGTTTAATGGGTCTATTATTGATCACAATGTTAGGTTCAGAGGTAAGATTATTGATCTTAGATCGACTTCCAATCAATAAATACTCAATTTTAACAAGGTTTAGACTTAATTTGTTGGCTAAGAGCCACGCGTTAACATTTGCCAAGTCACTATTTATTTTCGATTCAATTTCCAATAATGATTTGCCACATGCAGTTAGAGTAATATCGTCTGCGAACATTCTGACACTAGACGTATATATGAACACAATTTGGTAAATCGTTTATATAAACTAGGAAAAGCAAACGACCTAAAATAGATCCTTGGGGGACTCCGTAATTAATATTGCGGGAATTAGATAAATGCCCATTCGCGTACCACAATTGTGATCGATTTCCTAAATATGAACTAATAAAATTAAGTGCGGAGGGCTCAAACCCATAAAAACCTAGCTTTGACGTTAAGATCTTATGATTTATTGTGTTGTATATGCCACATGTACATTTCTATCCATTTATTGTGTTGAACATGCCACGATCCAAATTTGTATACCATTCGTTCTTGCTATGTAGCAATGCATCTGCAGTAGAATGATTTGGTCCAAATCCAAACTGATATTTTGAAATGATATTATTAGTATTAAAATAAGTGAATATCTGCCTATAAAGGATTTTCTCGAATACTTTGCTGTTTGTTGGTAAAATAGAAATTGGGCGGTAATTATCGAACAGATTTCTAGGCACTGATTTATGAAGAGGGATAACTTGTGCTATCTTCTTATTCGGAAGGGAATGTTTCAGTAGTTATGGAATAATTAAACAAATTAGTTAAAGACTGGGCAATTACAGGGGCGGCTAACTTCAGTATTTTTCCTGGAATTTTGTCAAGCCCGGTAGCTTTAGAAGGAGAAATTGTTTGCAATAGATGATAAACTAATTGTGGTTCCACACTTTGAAAACTAAAGGTAGTATTTTTGGAAGCGGAGTTGTTCAAATATTCAGCAAAAGTACAATTAATATTTTCGACCGAATTTGCAACTTTGCCCCCTATGTCAGCAAAGTATTTATTGAAACAATCCGAGACTTCTTCGGCCATGACTACGTCTCGATTATTTACTTTGAGATTATTGATAATTGATTTGGGTGATTTACGACTTAAAATATTATTAATTGCTTTCTAGGCATGTTTAGGATCGTTATTCTTGTTAATTATATTTCGATGATAATTTTCCTTATCTTGACGTATAGTGTTAGTCACCCTATTTCGGAGTGTCGAGAAAGCATTCCAGTCAGTTTCATGTTTTGTGATCATTGCTATACGTTTAAGTCGATCTCTCTCTCGTATGAAGTTTTTAGTATTTTGGTTTAACCATGGAATGTTATGTCTAGTTCGAATTCGATTGAGTTTCAGCGGAGCGTGTTTGTCAAAAACCTCCAAAAAAGAGATTTCCAAAGAGACCACTTACGATCAATATTTGATTCCTGATCGATGTGGTCCCATGGTTGATTATAAAGATCATCGTGAAAACTATTGCAATTAAAATGCTTAAAATTGCGAATTTCAATACTCTTATGGGAATGGGCCCTGCTTTAGGTCCGGCTCGCCTTACTACATAAATAAGATTGTGGTCACTTATGCCCAGTGGAACAACGTCCGCAGTAACAACATTCTCCGAATTTGAGTGTGTAAGCACATTTACAGTGCGTAAGAACCACGAAACAACCGATTAGGTTATACACGTACATCGTTTCAAGCACCACTAAACACTACTTACAATTCTGTGTGCTCTATAAACCAACGACACATTAGATAAACCCCAACAGCAATAAATGTCCATATAAAGTTGATAAAACGTTCCGAATACGTTATCCTGCGCAAAAGCCTGGTTGTAGGTTTAACTAGTACTACCGCTGTCCGATTCAGTTCGCAACATACTCCCCCCAGTGAACGTACCTAATGACGTTCACTCTCATGCACTTGCGACAATATGTAATGTAATGTTAACTTCGTATTACTTCGTAAGTAAACCTTAGTTCTTCCTTTCATCAACGTCAAGCTGCGTGCTCTCGAGATTGCATAGTTTGCTCATTGGTCTTACCAATGTCGTCGATCTCGTCATAATCTTGGCTGATCTAACACGACCATCCTTCTCAGTATATATCACGGTAACTCTGCCCAATGCCCACTGTCCACGATGCACGTTCTCTTCGACAACTAGTACCAAATCACCAGACACTAAATTTCGTTGAACCTTGTTCCGTTTAGTTCTCTGTTGTAGCGTTTCTTCTTCCATTCCGACTCGAATGAAGTTTGTGCTGAATTGGTTTTCTCTGTCTTCTACTGGCTCTGTAGGTCCGACCAATCTAATCGCGTATGGTTCTCCTCTACCACCGCTCCTTTCTTCCAGGACCCAGAACGCTTCAGGCACGTCGCTTCCGATAAGAATTCTCACTTCTTTATCCTCAATAATATGCAGCCCGATGCCACTTAGATGTTTCCAATGCTCTATATCTTCTGCTGTGGCGATACTTCATTGGAAAACGTTCAATTCATTCACAGTCCACACCCTTTGTAGGTCTAAAGCATCGTTGCCATCCATTGTCTCGATCCTCAGCTGAACTTCTAAACCTTTTCTTCTGCTATCTCGCTTCTCTTGCGGGGTTAACGAAAACTTCCTTTCGATTCCATCTAACTCCAGCTCTCGTACTAGTTTCTGGTCGCAGAGGGTTACTTCCGGGCCATTGTCCAGGAACGCATAGGTTTCAATCACCTTATCACTATTCCTTCCTTATCACTATTCCTTCCCGGAACAGTACGCAGACGAACACCGCAGCCTCTGTTAGTTGCATTACAGTTACCACCTTCGGGATTTCCATCTTCTAAGTGTTCATTCTCCTCGTTCGTTGGTCCTGGCAGATCTCTTTCAGCTCTTCGCTTGGGATATTCTTGCCTTGGAGGGTGGAGAAGGGTGAGATGCTTTCTGTTGCAACCGGTAACCTCACACGAGCTTCCTTTCATACAGACCTTGGCCATGTGACCAGCAATGAAGCAGTTGTCGCAAAGCTTAGCCCGCCGAACAATCTTTATTTTCTCCACATAAGGTTTCTTCTCAAATAATTAGCATTCGTCAGCGAATGCCACCCACCGCAGGATGGACATTCCGTTTTTGCATAGTTCTCCTTGGGCTTGGGAACGACGATTTCGTCCCGGTTCGGCAACTTCTCTCCATCTTCTTCTGCTCGAATATTAAAGTTGGATTTTTGTTCTGGTTTCTGCTGAAAAACCTTGTTCCGGTTTTGATTTCTTTCGTCGAAAAGAATTCCAGCAAACACGGGATTATTGGCGGTCTTAGCTCCGGCCATAACGAACTGTGATATGTGGTGTAGTCTGGGTCGCTCTCCAGCCTCAAGTAAGGCTTGAGCTTTATCCAACCATTTGACTCTCAGGTGGTAGGGCAACCTTTGGACTATTCTCTTCAAGTTATCGGCACTGTTTATTTCATCTAAGTACCCAATTGCCTTCAGTGTATTTTCACAATGCCTCAGCTGGTCTGCAAAGGCCAAAAGCTCAACCCTGTCCGCAGGCTTGATCGAAGCACCGTCCGTTACACTTTTCACGAAGGAGGTTGCTATAGTGTACGGATGTTGCTATAGTGTACGGATGACCAAACCTCTCCTTGAGCAATTTATTTGCAACGTCATAGCCAACTGATGGATCCGTAGTAACACAACTTTTGATAACCCTACCCGCATCTCCTATACAATATTGCATGAGGTAGAGTAACTTCTCGTTTTCGTCCGAAGTATTCCGCTCAATGTTGTTTTCAAATGCTCTCATAAAACTCCAATATTGAAGTGGGTTTCCATCAAACTTCGGTAACTCTGGCTTTGGCAGTACAAACCCTTGTCGGATAGTAGTGGCCAGATTTTTCAAATCACTCCTATCATTCCCGAGGTCTATGGGAGGAATTCGACTACAATATTCGATATTCGGGATTGGTAGTACGAGCCTGTCACTTGTTGCAGGTATTGAAGGTGTAATATTGCATTCTTCCTTTAAGTGTAATTTATCGATATTGGGTTCTTCTCGTCTTTTCCAATCAACTCTTGTTCGGTGTACTGGTGAGAAACTCTCTGCACTAGGGTTTAACTGGTTATAACATGCATATATTTGTTTTCTTCTACTTCGTTGTCCTCGGTATTTTGTTCATAAATTTCAGCTTCCAGATCCGCTTGATCAATCTCATTTTGCACTTCGACCATTTCCCGTTTCATCTTCATTTCTACCTCTTTCATAACTAGCTCTTGCTGGTGCTCTAACTGCTTCAACTTGAGTCGAGCTACGGCTTGCTTCGCTCTCACCTTTCTGATCTCAGAACTTGGGGCCGAACTTGCTGCAGAACTCACATGCAACCGGCTATTTCTTCGAGAACCCGCTCTGCTTATTGAATCTTCTGGTCTAATCTCGAACTCCAATGGGCTGATCTTGTCAGAGATTTCCTTCACCAATTGGTTTAGTCGATTCTCAAAATTGAACTTTCTACGTAACTGCTCATCATATGAGCTCACAGCCAGGACCACCCCCAGGAAATTTTTCAGGGGGTGTAAGGTCATTTTAACCGACTGACGAACGAGCTTGCACCGACCACCTGCTAGCCATGGAAGCTTGTGGAATTTCCGATGGGGGTCAACTACGGAGCCATTTTTGGATTAAGGGGGCTATAGCGAACGTCGAAGGCGTGAGTTTGTCAGGGGTCCGGGGGAATGCTCCCCCGGGAAATTTTGAAATCTGAGACCTCCCAAACCCCGGAAATGAAATCAAAATTTACTAGTTGCTGTTAAAAGGTTTCTTAATAGACGACTCCTAGGCCCCAGTTACACGATACCGGATTCGCATCGTAGCGACATCCAATTTTACTCGAGGTGAATTTGGCACTTAAAATTCTGATAATATAACATAATTAAACAAAAACTTCATATATGAAAAGTTGTAATAGCAGAAAAGACTGGAAAACACCTTAAATTGATGTCGCTCCGATACGAATCCGGTATCGTGTAACCGGGGCCTTAATCTAACATTACCCGTCATTTGTTTAATCCAACGAGAAATAGATTGAATACTTATACTAATAAGTACTAATAAGTTATAAATATATTGTTAACTGATCTGAAAGATTTCAGTATTCTTAGTTTATAAAAATTACATATGTATGGAAATTGTTGCCCCCCCCCCCTGCTCCGTGGTCCCTGAAGTTACGCCCGTTGTGTTCTAAATAAAGCCTGTTCTAAATTGCCATATTTGGTAACCTATCAAACATGCTACATATACTTTGTATCACTATGTAGTTTGACTGTCAATCTGGGCTTGTTTTACTAACCGATTATAATGATTATCCTGCTGAGTAAATTTCGAGTAACCAAAATTTCCGTTTCTTACATAACAGGTGAAAATCATATCGGTAGTAGTTTTATTCGTGAAAAATATTTTTGTCTGCTGACTGAAATAGTCGTCCTGCCGACTGAAGCTTGGAATAGAATATTTGGAGGTGTCACACCCCCCACACCCCCCATAGCTCCAGCCCTGCGTACAGTATGACATTTACAAAGACACAAAAGACGTACTTAAGGCAGTTAGAAAAGAAAACGAACAAAGACTTCAAAACCACCTCATTTCGCAAGGTTCTTTCTTTTCTAGTGTCATGAATCATTCCACATCCACATTCAACTCTTTATGGTCATCCGCTCAGAGCAAACTTCCTAAAAATATTTTTAACTTCACCATCCGATATATCAATAACACACTTCCTACACGAAAGAACCTATCAAAATGTGGACTATCATCAACATCCGATTGCTCTTTCTGCTCCTCACCTGAAACGCTGCTTCATGTGATTGCTGGATGCAAGACATATTTAGACGAAGGCCGGTTTACATGGCGACACGATCCTGTTTTAAATTTCCTCGCATCCACACTTACTGCTGTGAAAAATTCCACACTTTACGCGGACATTCCTGGCTATATGAATCCATCTGTTATCACCGGAGATAACGTACGACCTGACCTTCTTCTGGTGACTGAAAACATATGTCTATACATCCTCGAGCTTACAGTCGGTTATGAATCCAATCTGCAAGTTAACGCCAATCGTAAGCGTCAAAAGTACCTTGATCTAATCAATGAGCAGGAAGCAGATTATGATAAAGTCAAGTTCGTCAATTTATCATTGAATACACTCGGAGTTTTCGGCCGCATCGCCAACTATGTCGGTCATGTGCCAGACATGTTGTACAGCGGTTGCTCCCCTGATTTTAGCCTGCGAGCCTGTTGCAAACCTGTAAATTCAATATGGCGGCGAGAAAAAGAAATGTGCTCGATTATCAACAATTGGATTCTTTGTCCTCAGTGGTATTGTACGACACACCGCGGAAAAAGAGAAAGGTTCTTCCGAGGAAATACAGCGTGGAAAGAATAATTTCAAAGCGAAAGATCAAAGGCGTAAGTATAAAGTTAATATTTTTATTTTCAGTCATGTTGTCTTTTCACTTCATATTAATACTATAATGCAGACGAAGGTTCTTAGCTCGTAATGTCGATGTTCTTGTTAGATTATCTTCATCGAGCAAGAATTTTTGTAAAGAATCTACCCAAACAAGCACCCCATGTGTCTACTCCTCTATATTAAAATACTCCAACACTAAGCTGTTATTTTCAAATTAGGAATACGAGTATTTAATAAAATGGGATGCCTGGCCGCTTACAGCCTGTTTATGGGAACCTTCAAGCCATCTTGGTGAAGAGTTATTGAGGTAAAAATTACAGCTGAGCAAGGTTGTGCCAGTGGCATGTAGTCAACAAATTTAGAAGGCCCCCTATACCTCTTCACAATATGATTTCACGTAAAAATATTTTGCCTTTTCACGAGTCACGGATTAAGAAAATCATCGATCACGTTTCACGGCTAAGTAAAATAAGCCCTTCATGCTTCACGCAAAAAGTATAGGGGGCCCGATCACGTTTCACGGCTAAGTAAAATAAGCCCTTCACGCTTCACGCAAAAAGTATAGGGGGCCCTCAATTTAGTTTGTTTGTTTTAATTTACTGTTTTGAATAAACTTCAACTTGTAGCCATTCTAATGTTTTTTTAAAACTCAATAAAATAATAACAATTGCTTTAATTTCTAGAGGTTATGAAATACCACCAACACCACATCCGGAACGATTGGAAACGGCATGTCGGCAGTTTTACCAGGCCATTACGACGAGCCTTCGATCAAAATCTGTGGCACTTACCTATATTCCAATGGACTTGGACCTTTGGCGTTACATTATCCATTGGAAAGGCAGGGAATCAAACCACAAAGGATTCTCGCTGTACTCAGTCAAAGATTTGGCACGTTTGAGGCTACCAGAGCATTGGTGGTACACCTTAGATAAATATGGCCATGGAGAGGGGCGAGGAATACAACAGCTTAAAATTAAACCAGTGCTTAGTTGGACTCCTAAGCACCAAATCTTTAAAGATGGTAAATTGACTGACGCACCTCAAATGCCTATTGAGAAACTTTGTATTGACATTTTAGGACGTTGCTGTAACACACATAATTTAAATATATAGAATAAATCAGTATCTCCATATTAACCTGTCCTGGTAAAATACATGTATTGATCACTTTATCAGTACATATTATACAGGAATTAAAGTAATGTTTGTCATAACTAACCTTGTCCTGTGAATTTCTTGATACCACTGTGCTTTCGCATCATTGTGGGGACATGGTACACCATGGCATGCATATATGGAGTGACATTTCCTTTGGCGTACCCATCATAAACACTGCTCAGAGAATTAAAAAGTTGTATCCATTTCTTTGCCTGAAATGTACATGTAAATAGAAAACGTATATCAACGGAACCACCTTTTAAGTTTGAAAAGCCAATATCCAATTCACCTAGAAATAACTATACCTGTCACAAGGGTAGTTACTATTTTTAGAACTATATATATATATATATAGTTCTAAAAATAGTAACTACCCTTGTGACAGGTATAGTTATTTCTAGGTGAATTGTATATATATATATATATATAGTACTGACCCTACTTCCTGTTTCTATAAATGGAAGCTATCCCTAAAACGCAACTCATATATATGCCAACATTTCCAAGGTTAGAAAAATATGCGCTGGAAAAGACATTCAAATTTGAAAGAAAACATACCTTTTCAAAGTAATTAGTTACAAAATCATCAGATGGTTCTATTTTGCCCAGCATTGAGTATAGATCACAGAAATTCTGCAGTAATTGTAAAATAAAAATATACAATTTTAATTTTAATTTTAAGCCTTCCTGGCTGGATTCTGTGCTTATGAATTGTAATTCGTGTGAATTACATGGGACTACATTTGAATGCAGTGCAGCTCAATGAGCTAATTACATATTGCAACTGTCTGAAAAAAACAACCACAGTTAATAAACTTACCTTCCAGAGATTGATCACATTCTCGCTCAAGTCTGCCTTAATAACACCTTCTAATTTTTCTGGAAGGTATTTTAACAGGAGCTTTTTATCTCCACCCATCAGGCTGGTGAAATCATATGTGCCACTTCCTCCCCCATCAGCATTTTGTTTCTCCCAAACCTTAAAACACACTCCGCAGTTGTTAACTGCAGTGATAAGTGCTTCAAGGTGCATATTTGTTCTTTCGCAAGGCCGTTTATTAAAGTTATCTTCTTTATCCCAGTTTATTGCTGCTGTTACAAGGTTCCTGGTAAGGATGTCTGTGAACATGCAAAGAAAATGTAAATAATTATTCACTATTTTCATTAAATTCCATAATGCAATGCACTGGGGTACCAAAACAATCAAAATGGTATCAATATGGTATCCTAGTGGTTACCAAGCTCTTACAAAACTATACAGGTGCATAGCATTAATGGGATTTAGGGGCTGTTCATATGAGCCATTGCTCTGCCGGGCTAGCCGGGCTGGTTTTCAAGTGCCGAGATCCCGCTTCACATATTGTTTGTATATTAATTTAGGATTGGGTTCATATGAGAAGCGGGCCAGCCCGGTTTGCCAGGATCTCGCTTGAGCGAGGTGAGATCCCGGCTTGCCGCGCTCATATGAATGCACAACCGGGCTAGCCCAGCAAGCCGGGCTGGAAATTTGCGTGCTTTATTCCACTGATAAACAGTCTAAAATGTCCAAACTATAGGGATTTATCGAAATTAAACCTCCTGAAGCTGTTGCCGTCAACAGAAATAAAATTTTGCCAAATAAACATGAATTATATTTTCCCGCTAAAATATTGCAGGAAATCGTTACTATGAATAGATATGATTGCCGGGCTAGCCTGCCTCTTGTGAAAGCAAAGCGGGCTAGCCCGACCAAGCGGGCCAGCCAGCTTTACCGGGCTCATATGGACAGCCCCTTAGTGAAAATAGGGAAGAGAAATTTTGCAAGGTACCTTATCTAGGCCCTTGTAGCAGAATCCTGAGGTTAACACTATATTAGTTTCCCCTTATATATACTAACCAAGCTGCTCCCTGTGGGAGGAAAATGAGTAGAAACTACACCTGTAATCCTGAGCATGAGATGCAATTCATCCAGAACTATATTTTCCAATGGAATGTTCAATAAAGGTTGATGGACACAAGAATGAGTTTGACTTAATGCACATTTCTTTATCTCTTCAAGGGTTCTGGCCATGGGTCTCTCTGAGTAGAACTTCTCCAGCTTAGACATGTCAAATCTAATAGCACAAAAAGTATTGACTTCTGTCAGTTGGAAAATGCTACACCATCAACTCTTTTATATTTTCATACAGAGGGAAAATTTTATATCAATTAGTATTAAATAGACATCCTAAAGTCCCACCTGTATTTCTTGTGAATGATGCACCAGATACAGGCATGGTCTGATGTTGCACCCTTCATACCCAACAGTAACAACAGAAACTAAAAAGTGTAATGATTTATCATTATTTTAAAAATAATGAAAAAGCACATTTGGTGCATCTGGGTAATTTAGAGATTAGTTCTGTAAGTTAATCTAACAAGACCATAACATTGATTATGACTAATACTTTGTAATCACCACCAAGGAATATTTCAACAGGAATTTCACATTCATCTACTGTTATTTTCCCTTCCTTGACTATTTTGTCAATTGCCGAAAATAGTTCTGAAAATGAATCCTTTAATAATTCATAACTTTCTTGGCCTTTAACAACTCCAACTGTGTGGCTACCTAAAATAAAAACAACAGACGACAAATAATTAGCAAAAATATTAGCCAGGGTGGTAGGAAGCGCGGGGGTGGGGGGGGGGGGGGAGTTGGGTGAGTGGGCGGTCTGCCTTCCGCCAATATTTTATAGGGGGGGGCACACACACTCCAGAAAATCTATGCCTGGAAACGGCCCCCTAACTTTTACAAGCTTGCTACGAGCCTACGGCCCAGTTATTAGCAAGTCTGTCATTAACCAAGGTAATTCCATGCGGGCACCCACTACAAAAGTTTTTAATCAAAATTACCTTTGGATGACATGACATCATCAGAGTCCAACAGCGAGAATGACATTATTACAAAGTTGGTCATTCGGGTCATTTATGCCCCATCCCCACTGATCTTAACTCTAAGTTTTTCATGATCACAATTTCTGAACTGTTCCAAATCAACCTGTTGCAAATAACAGTGATTATGTATAAAAAGAACAAAACATCCAACATTATAGTAGAGTACCGGTATAGCGGTAGAGATGATTCTTGATAATGACTTCTTGTTCTTTGGCAGGAGATGATGGGGGGGGGGGAGGCTTAATTAGGGAGGGCTGAGGAGTGGCTATTTTTTGGTGTGCAATACCAAAATATTAATTAACATTTAAATTATAGGTAATAATAAAAACTTGCCTGCTGCTTTATTGTGTTCCTTAATTCAGACTCCAGGTTCATTTGTGCTCCTTCTGCAACACCTGGGGTTCTGGTGATGTGGCATAGGCTGTTCAAATCATTTTTGCACTGTTTCACCAAATAAGAACGCGGTAGCTTCTCCCCTCCTTCAGTCATGGTAAATTCGTGATATGCCGCCTCCCCAATGCAGAAACTATCAGTGATGTAGAGTACCTGTTGCACTTTCTCTTTTTCTTCTTCCGACAAATCTTTATATCCTTTCTTTCTATCTTCTATGGTGTAATCAATGGTATGGGATACCCCCTCGTCATCATTGAATTTGACCGAGCTAAGCTTAAGGCCAAAAGTCTCGGCAAACCAAAGTGCTTGTTCTACATATGTCTTTAACTCTCTAATCTTGCGTCTTTGTTGTCTTCCTTTGACTTCAGAAAAAGGTTTGCCGCAGTTCTTGAATCCCTCCAGTTCAGAAATTTTATCAAAATACTTGCACAAGTTGGCATTCTCCTTTTCAAGCTTTTGTAGGTCGACCTTTGCATCTTCTAAGCTATCGTTGATTTTCCTTCTGAGCTCTTCTTCTTGAACCAAACTGCTGTACAAGTCATCACAGCGTTTCTGAAGGGCTGCATTTTCTTTCTCTAGAGCAACTTTTGCAGTATTCAGCTTGCACAACTCGATTTCCAAATCAGATGCTCTCAAAATTTCCCCGGCTCGAATTGCAAAACTTCTACTTTGGCTTGCAAAGTTGAGATAATGTAAACCAGATTTTCCCTTGAAACCGCTTTTAACTTTTGAACACAGTTTTCTGAGCCCTTCTTCGATTCGTTTGCAGTCTTTCTTGACAAGAATTGCGTACTTTTCAGCGAGAAAATAATTCAAGATTTCAACAAAGCTAAAATTTAACGAGATACCCTTTCCTTTGAAGTCTTCCCAGCTTTTCAAAACTTCGTTTGTTATGTGCAATGTGAAAATAATTTCTTCAGAACTTATACACTGTTTCTTTACATATTGTAAGCAATGATTGTTATCAACAACGACGTCACGGTTGTACCTTTTAAAATCATAATTCTTTTTCAAAACGTCAGACATAGTAATAGTTCATTTTAATTTCAAATGAGGCTTTAAATTCGCGGGAAACAAAGAGCTTTCGCGTAAAGCTCTGAAACCGGAAGTAAAAATTGCCATGGAGTTAGCCGCTGATCTTGCTGATTGTTTTTCGCATATCCCAACGTGCAATAAAGGATTAGAATGTGCAGATCTTGGCGATTATTTTGATACCAAAAACTTGCTAATACGACAAAGATTTCACGGCCAAAAGTAAGCTTGAAACTTGCTGAAATTAAGGAAATCGAACACGACGTACATCCTTGATAGCATATGAAAATGCAGTTGAAAATAAAGCGATTTAACAAGTGATTTATAAAAGGTTCTGATCCAAATTGCGAAACGATATTTTGTAAGCAGATGATCATGGCAGCTAAGTTTCGCCTACCATTTGCGCAGATAACAATTTGTTAATGGATTTTCCAAAATTAAGCACTAAAAGTTGGAGTTCAGACGCTTTTTTAGTGTTTAAACTAAGCGATGTAATGGGCCTTCGCTAGTGGCAGACATGAAATCCAAATAAAGGTAAATTCAAGTCTTTAAATTTTGTTTTTTTTACTTAGTGGTGAATTATTAAGGCAGGAATACTATTCCATTTGCGCAAATTCAAAAATGTACTCTGTTGTTGTTAAATTTGCAGTTTTTATGGCCATTCCTATGTATTTATATTGCAAATTTGTTTATGCTAATGGGAGCATCCGCTTGCACATCGCGGGCTCAATGTCCAAAATAGTTGGCGATGTCAAATAAAAAATTATACGACGTCAAGGTATATATAGGTTTACTTAATGTATAGGTCCATATTTGGACATATGAAATAAACGACTCATTTGAGTCACGAAGTTATGCATATATATATTTCTAGGGTTAATAAAAAAAAATCAGAAATCATGATGATTTGTGACTGCGACGTGTGCAAAGTGTGGAAGCTCGGGAATGAAAAAGTCATATGTGAAAAAATTAAATGTTGTTGTGATTATAATGTGTGTTTGACAACGTATAATGACGTCGCTTATTATGTTTGTGCAGATAAAAATTATACAAGAAGTGAATTGGGCGGGTATTTTTGTGGATTTCAAATCGAAGCAGAAAATGAAAGGGCAAAACAGTACATAAATATTATGAACGAGATTGAAGAGTATATTTTCTACATGTTATATCGTGATCCGTGTGCCTGTGGTGTACAGACAAAGGCTGTCTTAAAACGCGTTAGTTATTCGACACCGTCGTATATGCGGGGCTGTACTGCCACAAATGAATTACAATTGTTTTATGTATGCGGTACCGATAGTTGTGATGTTGAAGAATCGGTTGTTGAAATTGTCGCAAAACGTAACAGGATAAAATGTCTATGTGGCAGAACATGTGTCTACCAGTACGGTGTTTACAGCTGTCCGAAAGTTGGCGGGGGTTGCGGTGCTTGCTTTCACGAGATGGACTCTCTAACATTCATACATACTTGGCTTGTAAATAAAAACGAACCTTTGACACAATATCCCGAACGAATATGTCATTTAAAACCTATGATCAAGTATATATTAGGGGAGAAAAAATTATGCTATATATGTAGACAAAACATTGAAAAATGTGATAACATTGTATTTTGTTAAGTAGTTTTTATTTAATATGAAATATATATATATTACAAAAATAACATCCACCAATTACCACCTTGCTGTTGTTTTTTTTGTCCATCGTTTTCTACACAATATAGAAAGTGTAAATGTTGTTTACATACTCCTTTCAATTTATTTCAGTTCAGTTTTTTTCTATCTCCTACCTCTAAGTTTTGCCGGTCGTCTACGGGTTTGGGGTTGTGAAGGGTAATAATTGTAACGCGGTGGCGGGTGGTAGGGTTGATAACGATAGGGTTGATAACCTCGAGAACCACGATAATTGCGGGATTGATTACCCTGATTACCCTGTTTTTGATTGACGTTTACGTTGATAGGTTGTGACTTTGATTTTTTACCCCCACCAAATAAACTGCCTAGAAAACCACCGTCTTGTCGTGTTGTTTTGGCCTTGCCACGTTGATATTTAGCACCCTTAAAATTCCCACCATGTTGATAACGGCGGCGCTGTTTGTAATTCACCATCTTATAGTCTTGGAAAACAAATGATTGTTTTTGTGAAATACGTATGTACTTATATGGTCGTGGTGTTTTTGTATAAAAAGTGGTTTTTTATAAAGTGATTTTAAATATGCGTCAACGACTTATGTGCAATGGTGAATTTTATTTTATAAATTTAAGTTTTATAAAATTATTAGAATGTACAGAGAATTATGTGCGCTTTGAAGTGGATTATTATCATTGGGGACGTTATGTACGCCGTGTAATAATTAAAGAATTAAATTCTGAAAAATTTACAGTCGTTCTAATTGGTACCCGTAACTACCGGTATGATCATGATACATTGTTAAAACAGATGCTTGAGACGTTTTTTGTACAATGTAATTATACATTTTTACATTTTAAAAATATGTGTGATTATCATCAAACACAACTCAGTTATTATTTGGTAAAGTATTTTGGCATATGGTTTAACGACGATTTAATATGGTACGCGTTTAATTCGACCCCATATTCAGAATATAATTATAGTCAGAATTTAACAAATTTAAAATATAAAAAACAATACGACTGGGGTTATGAATTTTGCGAATAATGGTCGACGGTCATTGTTGAAGTTGTTATGTGACGGTGAAATAATACATGTCAATTATTCTTATGATTGTACCCATATTGGGGATAATAACTATATCTTTTATATTGGTTATGCTGACGGTTATATACGTAGCAGGTTTTCACTATTACCGGAAAAAGATGTGGAAACACAATGTTTAAATGGTTGTTGTGTATTATATTCCCGGCATCGTCTAGGTGCTATAGCAAGACTTTATGGTATCGTGAAAAAGGGTATAGACCAAGGTTTATGTGATAAAGAATTGAGAAAAACTATAAACGACACGTATGTCCCCGATATCTATATTACAACACGCTTATATGAAATTATGAAAGAAATTGCAAAACTGAAGATAACAATTTACGAGGACGTTGCTCAAAATGAATAATAAAAGAAGAAAGAAGTTATTTTCTGAAAGACAAAAGAAAAAAGAATACAGATTATTACGTTATCAAAGTACTGTACTATATAGGGGTATTTTATATCCTATTTCATACGTGTTAAAAGCCGATATTACACAACGAACAGACACATATTATAACTTTGTACTTATCTTACAAACACAAGATGATGAGATGACGGAACATTTTATTTTAAATGGAAACACAGTGTCTCGATTGGGTGGCGGCACTCAAATGAATAGAATTATCCAATTTGTACATTATATACAATGGATTCATCATCTTGATGCGGTTTGTTATGCTAAAAACATTGTCAATATCCGTATACGTTTTTTAAATGATAATATGCTTATTGATGATAGTGTATTACCTATTCTTATATATGCACATTTAAAACAGTTATTTATGATAAATGTTACACCGTGGTATGCAAATCGTAGACATTAGATTTATATTTATATGATGTATTTGAGATTATAAGCATTAGTATGGAGTGTACCTGTATTTGCGAGCATGATAAATGTGAGTGTAAATGTCAATGTTATATATGTCAGATGATTTATAAATTAGATATAAAAATAAAGCAGCAAAGACAACAAGATAAAAAAACAAAAATACGTGTGTCACCATTTTGTGAGTGTTCACAACAGGGTTGGTGTTATTGGTGTGGATAATGTATTATACGACATCAAAATGGATGGGTTTGGTGGAATATAAACATGAATATGTGCGTGAATTATTTCATGAACAGATGACCTGTTATTTACAAGTTTGTGAAGCACCTATTAGAAAAATGTTACGTGATTGCGATGTTCACGATATACAATGTTGTGATTTAATGCTGGTTTTAGTGTGTGATGAAGCATTTAACGATATTCCACAGTGTTTTAAATTGTTATGTGCGGGTTATATTATTGTGACCTTATATGGTCATATCACATTTTCATCTTCTGAAAATAAATGTTTTTTTCTCCGTAAAATAACAGATGTCTACAATAAAATATGTGCCCATATTCAAGGGGTAATTGCTAAAGAATTTTTGATAAATATGTTATTGACTGTTGGATTGGGTTACACGGTTTATAAAATGCTGTTGTAAGTGCAAGACTTGTACTTCATTCGACACACACACTTGGTCACGATGGCACAACCTCAACATGAGATACCCGTTGTTGAGATGTATGAAAAACAAAATGCTACGCACGTAACAGAATTAGGTGCGTATCAAAATAAAACAAAAAAAATGTTGTGGTACCAGCGATATAATGAAAAATGTTGTATCGCCTCTGTATCGCCGACGCAGGCTGGCGATAAGAATTTATACAAAATGAAATTTGTTTTGACCGTCGCCCAGCTGCGTAAAGTTTATGAAGCCTTGAAGACGTACAAGAAAGGTGGTGCCAACTACGTCTTCATCGACGAATACGAAGATTGGCAAAAAAATGCAGTCCGTATTGTCCTGAAAGATAGCGAATACCGTGGTTTGGTACTCGTACGTCTACAAGCGAGTAAACCCCCAGATGTTTTAGTAGCCGATGTTCCTGACGGTTTGGAAGATGATATCTCGATGACACAACCTGAAGAGGATGAGGAAGAAGCAGAAATAGAATGGGAAGAACAGTGGGCGAAATGTTTCTTTTCAAAAAATGAAAGCTGGATTCATGTTGGTCGAAAAATCAACGACTTCCTGACCGCTGTCGAGCATGAGCAAGATGTTGATGATCAGTCTGCATTACCCCCAACTCCACCAGCAGCAGCAGCACCAGCAAAGACTACTGCTGCTAAAAGAAAAGAAACCCCGAAAAATACGGGTTTGGGCAAACAACCTGTGAAAAAGAGACGTACCGTGGAACCTGTTGACGAAGAGGTAATAGCATTTAATACTTGGTATGATGCCTTAAAACTATATGGTCCTTCGAAAAATTTTCAAATGCGTGTAACCCATGTTATTAAGGGGTTGCTGATGAAAATTTTAACAGAAAATATTACGTATGAAAAAGCGTTAGATTTTTACAATTCAACAGGTGAATTTGAGATGCTTAGGGAAGACGATCTGAAGCAAAACATATTACACACCGTATCTAAATTAAGAATATTGTATGAATCATCTGGTCTGTCTATGGATAGTTTTGCAACTATTTTTCATTAATTTTTCCTTTTAGTATCGTAACGTCGTATCAATTATTATAGCTGTGATGCATCGTGAAAAAATATCTTGTAAAGCTGCTGTATTATTATATGCGAAAGAAATGAATGAGGAATATGTGTACAACTATCTCGACATGATCAAAAAAGACGATAATATATCTAAAATAGATACAATGTATAGTGAAATGATTGATAAAAATATGTTGTATTAATTTTTTTTAGTAAAACAAATTATGGGAAAGACGTCCAAAACCGATAAGAATGCTGAACTGATTAAAAAAACATCTCGTTTGTTAAAACACGAAAGATTAAATAATAAACAAAAAGAAGCATATACGTTGCATAGTAAAAAATTGACAAAATATAAAGGTTTACCTATTCATGTATATAGTCGTAATGCACAATGGAGTATTGATTTAGCAGATTTGAATAATATAGCAAGATTTAATAATCAATATCGCTACCTGCTTGTGTGTGTCAACATTTATTCTCGTTATGCCTTTGTACGTCCATTAAAAACGAAAACGGCTAGAAATGTAGCACGTAAATTTGAAGATTCCTGATAAAAGAAAAAGAGATTCCGTTAAAAATTCAAAGTGATGAGGGGACAGAATTTGCGTTGATAAAAAGGGATTTGTGTAAAAAATATGGTTTTACACTTTTTCACACTTACAATCGGGAAACAAAAGCCGTACATGCTGAGCGATTTATCGAAACCTTTAAACAAAGTATTATGCGTTCAATGACAGGATTAGATAAAGGTTATCGATATATCGAAAATTTAAAATTGGTCATTGAGCGGTATAATGAAGCCCCGCACAGAGGGATATATAATTTAACACCTTTTGATGTATATAAACGGGGTAAACAACCGGATACATATCGAAGATTAAAAACGATATTGAATGATAATCCAAAACCTGTACGTCTATTAAAGCAAGGTCAACATGTACGTATCGCACGAATGAAAAATAATGTTTTTGAAAAATCTAGTTTGAGACGCTGGGTGAAAGAGAAATTTCGTATTAAAAAGGTGTACATATCCGATCCGGTTACGTATTCGCTTGAGGATCTGCAGGGTGAAGAAATCACGGGAATATTTTATCGCAGTGAATTACAAGTAATATGAATATCCAAATTGTCAGCAATGCACGAAATGATGTTGGGGAGACAAATTACACCAACGAGTTTGTTATGCCATTACCCACGTTACTAGATGCCGAAAATAAAGAGCTGTATATGAGAGTTTTAAATTTCTCGTATCCCTTAACGATTGAAAATGTTCAAAATGAGGAATGTGGTGTACAACTTTTTATGCGTTTTCCTACACAGTCTGATTCGGGTATCGAGATTAATTTTAAGACGGACATGATGTATTTACCCGAGGGTTCCTACACCTTACAGAGACTTATTGATACTTTGAATACATTTGTCTCCGAATATGATGTGAATTTTACAATTTTAAATAATTCGCGTGTCGGTGTAACGTACAGTATCGAACGTGAATATTGGCATTCTGACGAAACTGTAAAAAGAGTCTTAACAAGACCACCCCATCAAATATTCAACGTTTTTTCCCAAAATACCGACAATGGGGACGAATTTCAAATGGTCCTTACTGAATCGTTGGCATATATGCTGGGTATGCGTGAAATAAAAGTTCATCCAGATGTTATCGAAAAAAAATCGCAACTGCAAAGAAGCAGATCACTTTTTCCATCAACCATTAATGCCAACTTTTATTATATGAATAAAACAAATGCTTCTGGAGCAAATAAATTTGCTTGTTCATTTATGGGTAAAGCCCTTCCCGATATTTCAAACGGTGTTGATAAAATGTTTGTATATTGTGAACAATTGGAAATGTCGATTGTTGGCGATACATATGCTCCTTTGTTAACCATTGTACCCTTAAACAGCAACGACCGGGGTAGCGGTGCATTGTGTGTATACACACCAGCGAATACGGTCCGTAGATTAATTAAAAGTAAAATTAATCAATTTAAAATTGCAATTTACGATACAACACATAAGCTAATACCGTTCAGCAGCGGAACAGTGAATATCGAGTGTGTTGTGGAATAAAAAATGTTAAAGATCGATTTAGAAGTAAAACCCGATCGTCCTAAAGAACTTGTACCCGTAAAATATGAATACAGCTCGGAAGTAAAAGGGTCACATAAATTAATGTATTATACAGTGGCACATGTTACTGGTATATTGGGTGGTTATAAATTATCGGTAGCAAGAAAACACAATGTTACTAACAAGTTAACAGGTCGTGAAATCCGCGGAGGTGATGGTATTTTCTGGGGAGGTAAAGATTATGCTACATGGCGTGGAAAAAATACCGTACATTATTATACCCAAAAACGACACATATTATTTGAACGATTTGAACAAATGTCTAATAACAAGATAATAATTCAACCATCAAATTCGACGGTAAAAACACGGGTTCCTAATTGTTTATTGACCGTACGAAATGTTACCGAATTAGATGAGAATGTGAAATTTATATTTGAACGAACAGCGGGATATCAAACGGATGCTTTTGCATTGGCTAGTGGTGTTATAAACCGCTCAAAATTATCCATTGTCTTAAATATATATGATGAAATGTAAAAAAAGAAGTCATTCACCATGGAGCAAGCAGACTATGTAAAACTGTTAAAAGGTGGGGGTACACCATATAAAGGGACAAAATTGTTTACCTTGAAGGGTAAAGCATCAACTGTTGAAGAACGTGCTGCGGGTAAAATTTGTCCCCCACCACAGCTAAATCCAAATTACGCACCGAACACCAAGATACCGAGGGTGGGTAAAATACAAGCGAGAACTCCTAAACAACCCCAAATACGGGGTCAAGCAGCTGCCATATCACCTGAAATTTTAAATTTAATCTATGGCTAATAAAAGTAAAAGAAGAATAACAAATAAGAAAAGGAGGGGTAAAAGAAAGAAGCAAATAGGTGGTTTTGGTCCTGCTGCAGGAATTGCATTAGGGATGGCATTACCCATGTTATTAAATACGGGTACGAGTGTTGTGGGTAGTATTTTTGGTAAAAAACCAGCACGGAAACCCACACAAAGTATGAATAATCAAGGGGGTCATAGACCAGAACCTTCATGGATGCAAGACCGTCCACCACCGCGAAGACGTCGTAGACCAAGATATTATGACGATTATTATTAATATGTATATTTTCTTTTTTTAAAAATAAAAATTTATTTAAAATCTGTGCGTGTGTGTGTGTTTTCTTAAAAAGGAAGTCGTTTTTTAAAATAGTTTCATTAGTTCATTGAACATCGTGATGGCGAAACGTGCAAGAATGCAAGAGGCGGAACCTATTGAAGAACATGATAGTGGATTTGTGGGGCCGATGACATTATTTGATACTTTTCCCCATAATGACACATTTGTTGAACAGCGGACTCTTGAATTACTGCCTAACCCCCCTACTGAAAATGCTGAAATCTATACATTTATGCATAATCGACAAGATTACAGCGTAATCGATATGACCGACGCAAAATTATCTGCAAAATTACGTCTTACGAATATAGCAGCACCACATGCAGCACCTGCCGCCGATCAAAATGTAGCTGTTAATGTAGCACCGTTACGCTATGGTTGGAAAACCAAAGCTGTATATTTAAATAATCAGCTAATCACACCACAATCAAGTAAGGAAAATGAACTTGAGTTTACTCATGATTTTCTTACAACCGTTCCTTCAGAGTATGTGGATGATAAAAGTATTACTTTAATGATTTGCGATACAGCAAGCCAGGCAGATGTTATCACAAATTTACATCGTTCTGCTAATGCTACGGGTAATACAAATCTCGGTGCAAGACAACGCTATTTAAAAGTCAATACAGATGTTGTTCATAATTGTATCGACAAAATTGATGTGTTGGGTCGAGTTAGACGGTATGTGCCCACATCATTTGATTTCAAAGTGGTCTTAACAAGATTGGAGAGAACAAAAGTCTTGTATGGTACGGCTGCAGAATGTGCTTTGGTAGAATTGAAAATGGGTGATTTAAAATTAACCATACCAATTCTAAAACCCAACGCACAATTATCGTCAGCAATTAATCAACTGATGATTCAAAAAGGTGAAGAATGTAGGTATTATAAAACCACACATCGTTATATCGCAATACCCGTACCCACAGGTAGTCGACATATTCAACATAAAGATCTTTTCAATGGTGCAAGACCCACACGTCTTATAACCAAGATTATAACGCAAGCGCGTTACAACGGCTCCTATATATTAGCACCCTACAAAGCAACGTTTCCTAATATTACCCGTTTTGCCGTTAGTATCAATGAAGCTGAAATACCACCCATAATTACTAATTCAGCCGAGGCTTACATTAGTTTACGTCAATCATTGGATCGGCGATTTAGTGAAATGCCATGTTCCTACGAGGATTATGTGTCCGATTACGATATGATTGTTACAGATTTATCAGCGAATCGTGATGGTTATTCCCAAGTTTTGCCCAATTCAACAAGTGGGAATGTTAGTATAAAAATTGATTTTGCTGTCGATACCACCGTTGCACAACAACTTATTTGTATCGGTGAATTTAGAAATCAAATGAGTGTTGGTTTTGGTACCCAAGCACGAATGAAGTATGAAGTATAAAACATTGTTAACATATCGATTTGAACTAGTTTTTAACTATGGTTAAACAACGCGGTTGTTGTCGCAAAAGGAAGGGTAAAAGAAGAAAGCAAAAAGGTGCTGGAGATTTTTTTGCAAGTTTAAAAAAGGTAACAAATGCTACCCGTCCGAAAAAGGGGGAGTTTTATGGAAATCATCCCGCTGCGCAAAAAGGTGGTAGAATAAAAAGGAGAAAAATATTAAACCACCGCTTACAAAAAGGTGGTTGGAATCTATATACTGATCATAGCGTGTTTCAAAAAGGAGGTGGTGGTGATGTTTTGGGTCTTAATGCATGGATGAAAGGAAAATCTAAGAAAGAACAAAAACAAATAGATGATTGGGTTAGAAAAAATATATAATAAAATAAAAAACGATAAAATTAAAAAATTAATTATAAAATTAAATGTAAATTGTTTTACGCATACCAATATGCCGCGACATGTGACTGCGAAGGATGGTTTAAAAAAGGGTCCTCCTAAAAAATACGAATCTTTTGTACGTCGACCACGGCCACCGAACACCGTAGTTATCAGTGATAAAGGTGGTGTAAGTATTCAAACGGTTCATATACATGCACCAATTTCAAAATATGGCTGAAATTACCCATGAAGAAAATCTAAACTTAACGGGTTATTCTGATACCGATGATGATGATATGGAAAATGTTGAAAACGCTGTTATTACCCCTGAAAATGTTGATCAACCTGAAGCTAGTCAATCTGAAAATGTTGAATTAGCTGAAAATATTCATGCTGATGATGTTGATGTGGGCAATAGGGATATTCCAGATTTTCAAACTTGCGGTAGCGACGACGATGATGATGAACAATTAGACGAGCAAGTAATACAAGGTTTTTTACAACATTTAATACAATTACAAGAAAAAGTTGTAAAAAAAAAGAAAGAAAGTCGTCTTATTCCATGCGTTTCAAATTTTTTGAGATTAGATTTTGATCAAAAAAGTCAACAAATTTCACCAACTATTATACGCCATCTACTACACGTGTGTGAATTAATTGTGCGCGACAAACTTGATATAAAAATAGATCATGGTGACCGTGGTGTTTTAGAACATATTACTAGTAAAGATTGTCCAAAGAAAGATATAAAATTTACGCTTGTGGAAGATATGCGCATTCACAGTTATATTCGGAAAGCCGTCAGACAACTGGAAGCGATCAAACAAAATCATTCACATAAAAATGGGGGACGAAGTAAAGCGGTTAGCGTTGATAGACGCAAATAAATTGAATAGTCTGATGGACATGCTTACTAAAAATAATGCACGAGATGAATTATTAAACACCGCGAAACGCAGTAGTGAAGAGGCGGGTCTTATTGAAAGTCGTCAGGAAGTAAAAAAATCTGTTAAAAATAATTCTTCCACAGCGGGCAACGATATTATCAATTTTCTACGAAAAACAGACAGTTATCGAAAATCGGTCGGTCTTGATCAACCTGTAAATGACGATGATGATGCTGCAAATGCACCTGTTCCCGTCACAGCGGGTGCAAGTGGTGCCGGTCATAAACCGGGCACAGTGGCTGCTTCAGCGCAAAAAATCGAGCAACATTTACAAAAACACGATGTTAAACCAATCGCAAATGGTATTAAAATGGGTGACACTGAACTAAATATATCCTATCAGGATATGATGGAAGATTTAACACGAAACTATACTCAAACGCAGCCCAATTTAACAGCTAACAACCGACGTAGAGTATTGATATTGTTGAAAAGAACAGGCATGCCCGTTTCATATGTTCGAAATAAAAAAATGAAAGAAGAGTACAAGCAGCTATTAAGTGTAAGCAAACCATCAGCTACAGCGTCTCCATCCACACTTATTCCTACACCGCAAACGAGTAAGGGTAAAAGTAAAGGAAGAAGGTACAGAAGTTATCTTTCGGATTAATGACGTCAACCGTCTGTTTTCTAAGTAAATTTTTAAACACCGATGACATTGATAAATTGGCTAGTGCAAACACGTCTGTTAAACCCTATTACTTGGGTTGTTATCCCGCCAATGTATACCCAAAAGGTGTCAAAGAACAATGTTGCTGGGTATGGAATACCGATGAGGATGATAAACCCGGCACACATTGGGTTTGTGTTGTAAAAGAATATCAAAATATTATATTTTTTGATAGTTTTGGTAAGACACCGCGTTTTTTTGGTCGTAAATATTGGCTGGATTATTTTCGTAGTCTACGTTGTAACTTTTCCGTATATATGCAATTAACACGTCAATCATATATTAGCAAGACCTGTGGTGCGTGGTGTCTATTATTTCTACACAGTCACTATAACAACGAGAATATTATTGATGAATTTTCCGTGAAACATGAGGAACTTTTAGAAAATGAGAACAAATTAAAACAATTAGTGTATTCTAAATACCCTAGCATGATTAATATCTATAAGCGTAAATGTAACAAGGGGGGTGGTCAAATTTGTAAAACATATTTAGAGACATTTCAAAAATACATGTAAATCTTTTATT